>VZRU01017263.1:224542-270541 GCA_013398155.1 Pedionomus torquatus
AAGAATCCTGGTTAAAGTCTGTATGTCCCTATTTCTGAGGTTCCTGCTCTATTGGAGGGTAAGAAACAGTCCCAGGAGTCCTGAGGCTCTTAAATCTGCTGCTTTCATAATGGGATGTTCCCCAAGTTCATCCAAGATTTGTACAGTTGTTCCCATTTGTTTCAGACAAAATAATCAGCAACAAAACTATGTAATTTTTGTAAAAATGTAAAATTTTCAGAATTTTAATTCCAGTGGAATTTTTAAGAATCCTCTTTTTTATTCTCTTTCAAAACAGAAATATGGAGCAGAGATCTTGAGTTTGAGTGAAAGCATCTCCAAGGACTGTCTGAGGGAACTCTACTCAGTGCTCACTCCTTGGACCAAGAGCTTGACGCCAAATTGCTGTCACCACTCCAGACTCCTCTGCTTGGTGGTTTGGCATCTGAGGTTGGTTGGGTTAGTCATTCTCAGCCTGGGAAATGTGGCATATACAGAGTCAGAGGTTGATAATGTTTGACACTTAATTCTTGGTAGTATATTGTTTACACTAGAGCCATTAAATGTTCTATAACCTTTAGAGATCCTGTTTTGTTAACCATGACTTTTATAGTGTCAAGATGTGTTGAAGCATATGTATAGAGTGTTCAGTCATAGTGTCTGCAGAGTTCAAAGCTTTGTTGCCTCTGTTACAGAAAATCTCCCTGTGTCTTCACAGCTTTAATCTTTCCTCTTGACAGAAGCATTAAAAATAGCTGTAGATGTTAAAGATGCTCCCTGCTCCCCATAGCAACAGTGTTTCATTGCATCAGAGTTAATAGCTGTGGAAGGACTGAGCACAACTGGCTGAGGCTATGAAATGCCACTACGTGTGCATTGAATGGTCTTCTGTCCTGTGCCAGCATGGAAGAAAGTTAACAGCACTTTAGATTAATAGTCTCAGATATGCATATAATTAGAATTAAGTTTGCACTTTTTGTGGTAAATAAGAACAATTGAAGCTCTCAAAATGCACATTTAATAAATATTCCAGAACTGTAATAATTCACCAGCAATCCATTGTGAGCAAATTTTATTAGAAATCAAGAAATACGTAGTGCCTGTGTGTGCATATACATAAAAGCTAGGGTGGCTGAGGCTGTGGGTGGGCACTTTGTCTCTTTTTGTGTCCCTCCATGTAGACTGGGTGCAGTGGCAGCCTTGTGGTCTTGCCATGCGAGATCTTCATTTGTTAGGAAGGTTTGCTTGGCACCCTTGTACCAGGGCACACCTTGCTCCGCAGTACCCAAGAACGCAAATGAATTTGGCACTCACATAGGAAAGAACACTGAAGATTGAATACCTAACATGAGCCTTCTGGCTGTAGCAGGTCTACTCTGGCATGGCAAAGTGTTTGCAGGATCAAGACTGGAGAAGGCTTTGGCTAGGATTAGAAGCTGCCAATTCCCAGAATCAGAAAATTTAGAAAAGGATAGTGATAGCCTTATTCAAGGCAGTGCGATGAAATTTCCCCACAACTGCTTTGCAAAAATTGTATTAATAAACAGTTAATCTGGAAATTATTCCAGCAGATCATGCACGGGGACATCAAAAAAGAAATGGTGCTGGCATCGTTTTATGTATAACGATTGAGATGTCAACACTCTGCAGGGATTTGAGCACACTGGTTCCTAACGAGAAGAGGTGTATGCTGGTGGAAAGAGAGAGGAAAAAGAAAAGTTTGAGATGGTATTTGTTTAAAGAAAAAAATCCATCATATGGCTTTTTGCAATGAGGATAAAACTACTCTCTCCAGCTGCATACAAATAGGGAGCATCTCACATATTAAAATGGAACTGGGACTTTCAAGTACTTCACTCAATATGCAGAAAATGATACGGGATGTTGACAGCTTCTCTCCACAAAGAAGACAGCTGTGGGGGTCCTTTTATTAGACAACATAAAAAAAAAGTAGTCCTGAAGTGAAGTTTTCCCAAGTAAATAGGGACATATTCAATAAAACAATCAAGTGCTGGTTTTGTTTTGCTGTTCGCTATGGAGTTTGTTACATTTCCTGCAAACAATACACAAAACAAATCCCTTTTTAGGACCATGGGAAGTATTCACATATGACAAATGGTGAACGGTATATAGATGTGCTGAGCTGGTAATGTCTGCATTCTCCAGAGCCCATGAATCATCTAACAGTGCCAGTGTGATGTTAAAGTAGAACAATATTTTCCTTTTCCATTCTGGAACATCCTGAACTTTGCAGAACCAGGGAACCTTCCTTATAATTAGAGATCATGCCCTGTGAAACTACAACCTTGTCCATTCTCAAAATCTCTGCCTAGTTCCATGTGTGAGCTATACATATTGCCCTTATTCTTCTCTATGTGCCCCTAGTAGAGAGCCAAATCCTGGATTCAAACACTCAGAATTATGTATTAGCTTCAAGCTAATTTACAACTGCATTATCCCCATCTTTTCATGACTGGGATCAGTCTGAGAGCTACCCCTAAAGGTAAACTCATTGGGTTTAGATGCCAAGTGATTGCTTTGGAAGTTCGTTGGCTCAGAAACTGCTTCCTCTGTGTCCCAGTCAGCTGATGCTGAAAAAACTCATTCCAAAGTAGTTCTTCGGTGATTTTTTTAATCTTCTCCAAGAATATAGAGAGATGTTTGAGAAAATAATAGTTTATACTGATGAAAGTGATGCTTTTAATCTTTCTCAAAATATTCATGATCCTTGTATGAGCATTTGGGACACAAAACAGCTAATATGCAAACAGTGGAGTTAACTGGCATATTGCAGAACATCAGCAAACATACACAGTATAAATTTGACAGGTGATACACAGAGATAAAAATCAGCCTGGCAGCTCTTAATTTCTATTCCCATTCAAAAGACAACTTCCCAGAGATGAAGTACTGCTTCAAGAAACAGCTGCACTTTCCCCATGCTTTACCTCTCATGGATTCAAGAAGGGCCTTTGCATTTCAGCGAAGGAATGCTTCTTCCCTAAAACTTCATATATTGTCTGTCTTGTTTTTTCCTCTTAGTCACTTTCAGTCAAACCAGAGGTTTCTTTGTTGTTTATCTTTCTGTGTTTGTCTGTGGAGCTACAGTTAAACACCACTTATAACTTGGATAGGTGACAATGTAATGCCATTTCTGTTTAACTCACTTCAAGTCTTGATAATGTATGTCTTAATTATAATGACTGTTATCACACAAAAAGCTAAATGATTCAAATACAGATGCTATTATACAAGTGATTTTAAGTGATTGCCATTTAAGAAAAGTAAAAGGACTGATGCAGTTGATATACTCAGAGGGTTTTGTAAATCTCTGCAGAGACACAGGAATACATTGCATAGTGCAATGTGAGTGATGTCTGCAGCTAGTTCTCATTTGAAAATCCTTAAGTAGTTCTGAAAATTCATCCCATTTTGTCTGTTTAAAACATGTACTTTATTTCTCTCTTTCTACAGTTGTAGAAGTCTGCACAGCTTGTCATTTGGCAAGTTGTTCCACTGGCTCATCCTTTTACCTCTTAGGAAATGTAAACATCTCTCTGCCAGAAAGACCCTCTGAAGCTTACCACATTCTCTCTAACTAGCTGACTTCTGTGTCTGACCTCTATCAGCACCTAATCAAGGGATGTTCACTAGCTTAATTAGCCAATACTGCGTTTTCTGTAAAATCTCTCCTACCCTCTGTACAAGGCCCAAATCCTCACCCTCAGCAAGCTGCAAACTGCAGTTGCTCTTCCCTGACTCTCCTTCCTCTGTGCCTCTTCTAGATCAACAGAGCTAACCAAGGTGAGACAATTTATCACCACTTTATTGACTCTTACGCTTAATTCCCACTGGGATTTCAGTGCCGCCTGGGGCTTCTCAGTGCTAGAACAACATAAATGTTTCATAAAGTTAATATAGAGAAGGAAGGGGAGCAGGCAGGAGTCACGTTGCCCACAGATGTTGAATAATGGGACTGGAAGAAATGCTGCAAGTCACTGGAAGCTGAAAGCTTACATTAACATCTCTATTCTATAATTACATGGTATACTCAACGGCTGTTAGCTTTGGCGGGCGTTGCACAGTAAAGATGCATTAGAGTAATTATATTGTAATGACAGAAGATCATGAGTTAAAGATGTTGTGGATCCTGTTAGTATACACATCTGAAATTGTTTGGGGCTGATGTGGGGGGTGTATCCACATGGAATTTGATAACACTGATATTGTAATTAAAGCTGAGGAGATGGGGTTTGTACTTATTTCCTACTGCTGCCTGTGAATATTAATTAGCTCGTGTAACCACCTGACCCTCGCAATAATCAGCTCTGTTAGAGCAGGAGGGGAAATGTGAATTGCCCACTAAATATTTATTAAGAAAGCTGAGATGGAAACAGCCCAGTTGTGATAGAGAATAGAGGCTCCTGGAGGCCCAAGTGCCTTCTCCCTAATGGAAGGACGAGCAGAATATTTCCATTTTCCTCTGGCCTCTGCTTCACAGAGGACAAGGACATTTCTGGCATCACACAGATGATAGAGACACACCTGGTTTGCCACAAAAATGAGTAAGAAAATCACAGGTCTGCAGAGGTTTCAGATTCCCAAAGACATTAGAGACTCTTTTTTCCTGCTTGCCTTCCTGCGTAAGGCTGTAAGGAGGACTCCAGAAGGCCAATAATGTAAATCTGAGCTGAAGAGCTTCCCTAAGTCTGAACACACTGGGTAGACATCTGTTTTTCTTTCTGATGACTTCAGTATCACCCTCACAGAGAAGGAAAATGATTGTTTCATTGCTTGCAAAGATGGGATGAAGAGGTACACAGGGAAACCCTGCATCTCATACTCTGTAAAGAGCTAAGAAACTAAATGAAATTCTAGCCCCAAGTCCTAGGCTGCCTGGCAATTGTCTCTGCCTGGCAAAGCAATCCTTTTCACTATTACACTAATAATGTAGTGCGAGCTTTGGGGATACCGAGAGAATTGGGTTCAGGGGAGAGGTTTAAAAGTGTGCTTTCTAAAGATGGTAAGTAAAAGCCATGTAGAAAAGGAAGATTAGTCGGTGTCTGCAGCATAACTAGGTAGGTCTGTTTCTCTCCTTGGTCTTGGTCTTGTTTGGTGCAGCAGCAGCCTTCCTAATCATTTCCTGATGAGACTTGTTATAGAGTTCATATTTTTGTCCTTAGATCTTGCTCATCTCTCCCTATCATCGTCCCCTCCCCAGTCATAAGGATTGGATCAGCTCTGATACACAGTCTTTGGAGTCTGTGTGCGGGGACAGGCTGTTACAAAAATGGTGTGTTCCTAATTGCTTTAGGGTTGGCGAGGCAGTAATTCTCAGAGAAGAGGATAGAGCACGATGCTGCTGTGCACCGGTGTCTGGTTGCTGCTCTGCTGGAAATCCAGGAGCAACAATAGCACTGTGAGTCCGCTTTCTTCTTTCCTGACAGCACCACGATACCTGTATCTTAATCAGTCAGTGTCAGACAGTGTCACAGGCTCTGAACGCTCCTCTCAGCAAAGCACAGCACAAATACCTCCCTGCTGCTTGTAGCTTAGGTTACCGTTACGAGACTCAGCTACCTGATGTAACACTTAAATGCCCCAGACAGGCTGAAATCTTCAGAAGCGTTGACACCAACGTGCGTTCAGACCAAGCTACCCCTTGGCCAAGCGGTTTCGGTGCCTCCCGACTCTGGCAGAGGCTGCCAGCCCTGCCACCTTGGCAGCAATGGCACAGACAGGGGGCAGAGCGGCTGCCAGAGAGAGGTGACAAAAGGAAAATGTCCTTGTCGTGGTCGCTGATAGAATTTTAGTCATGTGCATTCCAGAGAATTAGAAATTTGTGTATATTTTACATTAAAATATCACATTTTGCAGGTTGATTTGTAACTTCCATGAATGGCACGATTTAAATCAGAAAGGAGGAAGGGGGAAACCTCCCCAAAATCATAGGGTGACATAAATAAGTTTTAGAGGAAACAATGGAATAGCTGACTACATGGAATAATTGTAGCTCCATCAAAGTTAGAGTGGTTTACTGTTCCCAGCAGTCAGTCTAGCATCAAAGGGAATCTGAAACCTGAAACCCTTGGAAGGAAGTGGGTTATCAGCAGATACAAACTGATACATGAGGAGAACAAAGAGAACACTTTGTGCGTAGGACAGCACGGCTTTTTGGTGACAACACTCTCTTCCCTAAGCACAGAGAGGTCAGGCTTGGGCTTTTAGGCTTTCCTCCGTGTTAACACATTTTCCTCAAGGCCCTGTAGCTTTGAGGTATGAATAAATAAGGCTTTATT
Organism: Pedionomus torquatus; assembly: GCA_013398155.1. Taxonomy (NCBI): domain Eukaryota; kingdom Metazoa; phylum Chordata; class Aves; order Charadriiformes; family Pedionomidae; genus Pedionomus; species Pedionomus torquatus. The sequence continues at coordinate 230,821 of VZRU01017263.1, forward strand.
TTTTAAACATGATAGTAAGTTGCATCTGTTCAGAGGATCCTGCTGGGAATGGGGAATTTTCACATTCCACAAGCAAGTTAGAGCTGTGGTGTTAACACAGGGGTCTGGAGAACTGTTCACCCGTGGGCACTGAGTACGTACACCAGCTTTATTATTAAATTGTTGGTGTTCAGATGCTTTACAGAATCAGGGCCACCCATGATAAACTTCAGCAACTTGACTTTCTGTTTGTGGGCTACCACTTTATGGGCCCTCCTGATGCTGTATGTGCCTTCATTGTCTGTGGAAGAGAAAGAATGGGTTATTTGGAGCTGTGCCGTGACTAACAGCAGAGCAGGCAGAGCTGCTGCCAGAGAGAGGTGACAGAAGGAAAAGATCATTCTTGTGATGGTTGATATAATTTCAGTTGTGTATGTTATAGAGAATAAAGAAACTAGGTTTAATTAGTGTGGAAATGCAGAGGGGCGATGGTGGCTTTACACTTGGTATTCCAATTCAGCTGGCTCAGTCTTCCTCCAAACAGAGGACCTTCATGTGTAGCAGAAGATATTTGGGGTGTTACTTCTGTCTCAGATTTTCATTGAGGAGATTCCTTCTTTCCCACTTTTGAACCGAAAGCATTTCAGCCCCTCTGTTTAGGGGTGTGCCTCAGTGCAGAGGTGTGTGTCCTCCACTGCCTGGTCCAGCACTCAGGCAGATGTACCTGTGTCTCCTGCTAGATGGTATCATGGCAACTTTAAGTCATCTCCTGCAAAACAAGTACACAAATGGATGTGGAAATCAGTGGGTTGGGGTTTTTTTTACTAGCATAAGGCCATTTACCATGAGCTGTTGCAAGATTGAGACCTTGTTTAGAAACAGGATATACTGTAAAATTAGTATGGCCAGTTTTCATTTTTGAAATCTTGCACGTATTATAAATATTTTGGAAATGAAAAAGAACACAAAAATGCTCAAGTAGTGCATATTCAGTGGCCTCTGCTTTAGTAAAATGTTACGGTTTTAAGAGGCTACCTTATAATTCATTTCAGCTGCCCCAGAAGTAAGACGACAGTGGTGTTTCAGGGGCTGATTGCAGAGGTCATAACCTTCTGCACACAATATATTGAACAATTCCATCATTCCTGCCTTCAAAGTGAATTTAGACTGACAGAGCAGAATAGAAAAAATGCTTAATAAACTGAGAGTTTTATTGCACGCACACAGAGTCTCATAGGTATGCATTCAGCAAAGAGTGGGCATGACTCTATAAAAGGTACACTAAAAAAAGCAATGTTTGTATTAATATCCCCTTTTACCACACCAAGTAAAAAAAAGCCCTTTTCAGTTATTTTACTCTTTACCCTCATCAGCTTTACATTTATTTGACTACAGCATTACCTTAGTAAAGAAACCTTGTTAAGCAAAGTGATAAATGTGAAATGTAAGAGGAGTCTTTCGTGGGTAGGGATGGAGGCAGTGCACTGAGCCAAGTGAGGGAGCGAGGAGATGTTGCCCTGGCAAGCCCTGGCCTGCGTGCGTGTCCTCTGGCGAGGAGAGAAACTTTCCATTGTGCTGCCCCTCCAGCCTCCTCAAGAGCAACGAAGGCGAGCGCTTCCAGGGGCCAGCTCATCAGCCCAGATGCTGAATCAGCCCAAGAATATTTAACAGCAGCAAAAAAACGGATCACACTGGAGAATTTTCTCCTTGAAGAGAACTTCACCCTGTTCTAATCAGAGATGGGAATTTCTGAGGTATTCTGGGCTTCTTTATTAGGTCTCAGCAGTTTAGTGCAATAAAAAATGGAAATCATGATCATGCACTTTCCACCTTAGCCGTAAGTTAGTTAACCCTTTGATGTGGTGAGACCGGTAGGAAAAACACTCAGTCTTTCATCCCCCTGAAAAGATCCGTAGCAAAACCATTTGTTAAATCATGTCCAGCCTTTAGCACCCTCTGCTTCACAGTACCCACTATGAGAAAGAGAAGCTTTAGTATCCCTAATTTCCAGGTGAAAGCTGAGCTCTGGAATTAGACCAAATCCTCCAGGACACCAGAGTGCCTTGAAACTTTTGAGACCTTGGGCCTAAAGGATCCTCTAGAAGCCAGTGTAAAGGATGGGAAGCAAAGCATTAAATCCAAGGCCTTCATGCCTTAAATGTTAAGCATAAACACAGCACTATCCTTTTCCTACAGAGAAGTTCCTCACCATAAATAAGGTGTTGTTACCAACATTTGTTTGCCAATTGCTTTTGCTTTGCAGGCTCACTGTTTGATTATTATGTTGTACCACCACTGCTGCCTTACTTTACAGCCATGTATTGTCAATCATATTTTTGCTTCTTGTTGTTGCATTATTGTCAAGCTCTAAGCTGTTTATGAGTCCCCAAAATGTGAAATTTTGGCTGTGTTCAGTTTCAGCTAACCCTGCTGCTTAGATGTGGGAATATCACATTTACCATACAGAGAGATTTATTTAAAAACCATTTGTGAATTACACTGAGAAATCTTCACTAAACCATGACAATAAATAATGAGGGGATGTTTGCCTGGAGGACTTCTCCCTAATGAGGTTTGGTCTTAGGCAGGCACTCTGTTTGGAAGTCAGATACCTTGTTTCTTGAGATTTTCATTTTTCTCCTCATCTAGCAGGGCTTTCTGTGAGATTTTGTTAATAATTGACCATGGGGTCACTAACGGTTACATGTAACGGGAAAAGGCATGACCGTGAACATACCTGGGGGAAAAATAATTTTATGTATCATTCCAGTCTCTAATATCTACTTGTTTGCTTGCAAACAGAAATTCTAACAAGACAGCAGAATGTTTTGGAGGTAGGTATTATCCAGGTGTGCTTAAAAAGAGAGTGTGTTAAGTAGAAAATGTGATTATGGCCCACATTTCTTCAGAGAAGGGTTTCTGCTCTGAGGGGCACTTCTCTGTCTCATTACAGTCTTGTGTAAGATCTGAACTTTTCTAAATGAACTCTCTCCCTGCTGTAACTGGTGTTTGCATTAGTTCACTCTCCAAACCCCACCTTCCAGCCAGCTGCCTGCTTCTTCAGTGACACGCAGGACCTGTGCCAATATGGGGTTGTGGCAGCCACACGGGTGAACATCGGTGCCGCCAGTAGTCCATCAGCTCAAACCTTCATCGCTCTGTAAGGTACGCAAAAACAATCTCCCAGCATGGTATTTTGGACACTTTATTTTAAGGAAATGTATATAATGACAATGGAGGTGTTTGCATATGTACCTGCCAGTGGAGGTGTGTGTGATGCATGTGCAGGAAGAAGAGAATCTGTAGGGAGTGATGCACAGCTTCTTCTGCTTGAGGGGGATGGGTGTCGTTCTACTGATGCTCATCGAAACCCCCAGCATCCTGCACCACAAGCCTGTTCATTAATTTCCCATCTGTTAAAAGTGGTACAATACTTCCTTGTAAGTTTACTTAAAGATTGATACAATAAGAGAGCGAAGCCCTTTTTCACTTGAACAGTGAGAGGCGTGAGTGTCATTACCTGGTGACCCAGGGCCCCTAGCCAGATCATTGGGCTTGGAGAGTTACCTACTGGGTGTTTCTTGGATTCTGCAGAATAAATGGACACGCAGGTAGGAGGGTAGGAAAGTAACCAGACTGAAGGATTCCCCTGTGGAAGGTAGCCAGAACATACGTATGGCAGGCCACAGTTATCAAAAGGTAGTACGTACAGCAAATAGTTTTGGTTGGATCCCAAGCTAAATTAACCTGTGCCATCATTTTGAATAACAGTAGCCAGGACAAAGTCTTCCTCCCTAGATGAGATATTTCATCTCTGCTTATTAGTAGCTCGTTCCCATACTGGGCAGAACTCTCATTGAAGTAGAGCAAGAGGGAAGAATAATATTGCCAGAGTCCTAAATTAATAAAGGTCTTCCCAGACGTAAAGAGCCCAACCATTTACTCACTGCAGTGAGCAGCACACCCCCACATTACGGAGATTCACAGTGGGAAAATGTGTCTCTTTGCCTCAGCCGTGCATCTGATCACCCTTAGGCAGGGGACAGGTTTGAAAGGCAGGTAACCAGTAGCTGCACATGGTGTCTGGTTCTTCAGGTAGTGCCAGGTTCAGCAGCCAAGTGAAAAAAAAAAAAAGCCTTGCTCCTTTCCTCCTTGCCTTCGGCAACATCTGCTTGTGTGACCAAGTGACAGCTCAGTACTTCTGCACTTCAAAAACTAGTTTGATGTCTGACTTACATTCAAAGCGCTTGGTAACTCTGTGCTTTGCACTTACCTAAGTGTTTTAATCTCTCACAGTGCAAGCAACTTGATAACGTAATAATCAAACAAAAGATTGACAGAGGATGTAGCAAGCTTAACATATCCCTCTGATTCTTCTACCGCGGAGTGATAGATGCTTCAAGAAGAAAAGAATTCCCCTAGTGGCTACGTTGTTTTCCAGGCATCTTTCTAGATTAACTTTTCCAATGGTAAAATCATTACAAAGTAGAAATGCAGTCTCTCTAAGGGCTAACTTGAAAACCTAGTCTAATATGAGGAACTACGATGGAGTAATGAATCCTGCAAGTAAAACCAGGACTTTTTGTGACCGGCTTTGTAAGGTGAAGAAACAGGAGAAAACGTTGCATTAGGAGAATTAGCCCAAGTGTTATTTTTGACTGCCCTGTAATTTGGGATGTTACAAAACCAAGGTGTCTCTGAAACCTAGAGCCCAAACTCTAAAATGAAAACCCCTTGAACTTCTTGAAGTGTGAGCTCTGGTCTATATTGTATTTTTGAAAATGGAAGGGCAGTGCTGAGAACGCTGGTGTCGGGGTAGCCCCGTGTGGCTATGGCGAGAGCCCAGTCATGCTGCAGCCCCCTCAGCCCTCTGAGGAGCAACGAAATAATGCCTGCACCAGAAAAGGGAGTGGGAATTTGAGCCGGTATCCCCTCCTCTGACATGGCTTAGTGGGAATTTTTATATGCAAAACCAGAACAAAAATCCAGCCCATCCAAAAAGAAAACTCAAAACTTGCTACTGGGACAGGAAATGAGTGAGAAAAAAATAAATTTAAGAAAAAAGCCTATTTCATTTTCAGCATACCAGAGAGGACTTAGATTGACAAGTTACAGGTTTACAGTGAGTTTAGCAAACAGGCAGAAGCCTATGTAAAGTATTGAAAATGAGAAACACTTGAAATAAATGCCCATCCCTGGAGGTGTTGAAGGCCGGGCTGGATGGGGCTTTGAGCAACCTGCTCTGGTGGCAGGGGGTTGGAACTGGATGATCTTTAAGGTCCCTTCCAACTCTAACCATTCTGTGATTCTAAATATTACTTGCTTTCATCCTTCTTAGGAAAAGAAGCAACTGCAATCAATTATGTTGTAATTCTAATATTGGCTTCAAACTATTTGTAAGTTTGTGTTTAATACTGCTGCTTACCCTAATGTGAGACTTAGCATGAGGAAAATAAAACTTACCAATTAGATTCGCTCCAGCTTGAACAAGGTAACGGTTGTGTGTAACAAACCATGGTGAGAGTTCAGCACAATGCAGCATCTTAGAGGTTAATCTTTTTGGTCTTTGTGACCAAATTACATGAAACAGTTTCTGATTTGCTGTTGGGTGACTCCTTGTATGTACTATAATTTTTGGCCGGCTGAAACCAAAGCATTTCTACTGTCCTCAAAAAGGAAACTGTAACACAAATCAGTGCCCCACATTAAGCATCATTGACAGAAAAAGTAAAGTATCCCTGAAGACTTTACAGAAGCGGAGACAGGAGGAAGTTGCTTGAACACCCTCAAAGTAGGTGGGGACAAGGAAGACTAAGGGGTGTCAGTGAACCCCTGGGCCACCAGCCAGCACACAGGGGTCTGTTCATTCTCCCACAGCAGCCTTTGTTACGCTGCCGGGGACATTGTGTAGCCTCTTCCCATAGTGCAGCAGTCAGTACTGGGAGAGACCACCTTTAGATATATGTACACACACCATATAGAGAGAGATATATCCGTTATATAACTTATACATTTGTTACAATTGTATTATTTGTATTTATATAATTTGCAGTTCTATTACATATTTATATGCATATTTACATATTTACTTTATATGTATGTACTCATATATTATTTATATTAATACTTCAGTAGTTGTTTTATATATTCTATATTGTTTTATGTGTGTCTCATGTTCTGTATTTACTTATTTGTTATATGGTTAGTGTATGGGTAAAATGACAATGTGAAGGCTGTAGGTGCTTTACAACCCATTTGGGTGGGTGAGGAGAGCAGGAGAGGGGTTAGGAAATCTTCTTGAGTCGGTCCATGAGTGCGGGTGCCTGGATGGGCCAGGGCTGGTGCCAGGAAGGAGCGTCAAAGATCACGAGGGATGTGTTTGACACTGGTGACACAGAGGCAGCCCGGGCTTCACCCCAGGTGGGTGCTTTTGGGGTTTGTTTGTTTTGAGCCAGGTGCCAGGCCCTCAGAACCACAGCAAGCACCTGCCCCTGGCCCCAGGGGTGCAGGGAAGGGGACCCGGCCCTTTCCCAGGGGAAGGCTCCCTGCCAGCCCCACGGCCGGGGTACAAGTGGGCCTGGGCCAGGCAGCCAACCCCCCCCAGCCAGGCCACTGCGCCCACACAGAGCGGGACACGGCTAATAAGGAGCAGGCTTTTGATGGTGCAGAAATTTCCATCTGTTCTCAGGACTTGTAATTACATGCAACTCACTGTGCACCTTCAGCGATCCATAATTGGTCGGCATTTGCCTCATTAATCATTCAGGTGCTGTGAGCTGCTCATGCACAACTGCAGAAATTATGGCCCAATCTACATACCCTTAACTGTGGTTTATAGCATTTACCACACGCGGATTTTTTTTGAACTGTGGTGGATTCTGAGGACATTTGCAATTATTGCAGCTCAGGGTTTTTTTTAATATCATCAAGTGCCACAAGATGGCACTGATTCCGAGGCCCCTGGGCCTGGCCAGATGCCTCCCCTTGCCGGGGCACCTCCTGTGCCTTTGCAGCAGGTGCAGTTTTGGGCGACTGGTCGTTTTTTTACTAACTCGCTGCTGCCTCCAGCACCACTCTGCTTTTCATGCTTTGTTTTGTTTTACGCGGTGTCTATGAAATGATTCTGTGACAACCCTACAAAGCTTTGGGATTTAGACAGATTTCATGTTCTTATGCAATACGTGAGAGCTGTATTGTTGGGGGGTTCTGGCCTGAGCCCGGCCATACAGACAGCAAATGAGGCCCAGACTGCACTTGGAGCGCTTGTCCACCAAGGGCTGACATTTGTAATTGGGTGTAATTTGACATTGCTAAATTGGGTGAATTCTTTTCAAAAGGTAGAAACCAGCGGTCAGCAGCCACCCACGAGAGCAAGATCGTCTGCTCAGCTGTGGTGTTTGCTGGAGAACTACTCGCACCTCTGATGGGACACTACTTGCTGCTGCGGCTGCTTCCTTCTGGAGCCTCTTCCTGCCGCCAGGCTGGTGAGTCCAGCACCACTGATCACTCTGCGATGTTTCTGAAGCGGTACCTCCTGTACCTTAGCACACTCACCTCTGAGCTCTCCAGGTATTCCCCAGCCGTTCATTACATCTCCCGTCGTTTTGCTGTAACAGGGAGCTGTTGTTCTCCTTTTGACCAAACGGTGCCTTTTTGGCTGCCTGCAGCATCCTGAGCGGTGCTCCCGTGGCTCATTTGATTGATGAGTTGCAATAACTGCTTTGGAATCCCTTTGTTGTGACACTGGTTTTCAGGTGCACACGTGTATAATGAATAGCCTAACAAACACAGCGTATGATTCCATCCCTTTATTAAGGCATTTATTACACTGCTTAAACTGCATCAGAAAAGTTTCTGCATGAAACCAATTTACTGTCAGCACGGTTTAACACACCGCTTACTTGGATGGCTTTTTGGGAAATCTATACATTACAGAACCTGCCCAACACTGAAACAATAATATTTTCATTTAACAAACTTCCTGTCATATCAAGTTTTTATTTTGCTTGGAAACTGATTTTTTCTGGTTACTGAAAGGGGAAAAAAAATCTCTTTTAAATGCCCTTCTCATCTATGAAAAGGTACACACATTGGCCACCCGCAGAAATACTACAAAAACTGCCTTTCTTTAAAAATAGGATGAATCCCACACCTTTCCTGGGCTTAACTCGAACTCTTAGTTAAGGGAAAATACAGAAATAAATACAGACATTAGAGTATCAACATGGAACAGATGTTTACATTTAAACATATGTCATTCAGCTGTTATAAAACATTTCAGACACCAACATATCAAAGGCGTATTACTGACATATGGTGTCTGACACGCTTCCACAAATGGATCCATACGCTGGCTTTGATGACAACCATGCCAATTGCATCTTTCCATGTGAACAGTTCAATCAGGGAACAGTCAGATTTGTGCCTGTACAGGAAGATGTACTTTGGCTTTCTTCTGGAGGATGCCTGTGGTGTAACCACACAGAACATCAGATCAGCAGAATGTGTTTCAAATCATTCATTCCCTCGTTTCCAGCCAGACCCAACGTAAGACCTAGCAAGCAGAGCTGCTTCCTTCCAATAAGGCCCAGCCAGCCCATCGTGCTGCACGGTGTTGACTGGAACAATCTCCAGGGAACAAACCTCCTTCTGGAGCAACCACCTCACCTCCAAGAGAAGGGCAGGGGAGAGCACCCTCTACCAGCCAGACAACAGGGTGGCAAATTTCAGGCAGCCACACCAGGTTGCTTTTTCCCTCTGCAGTGGAGAGTTGCCCTGGTTCCTGCAGTCCTTCAGCCTCAGTAAGAATAAAAAAAAAAAAAAACCCAAGTACAATCTGCCATCAGTTGTCTCTACACAGTCCTCATTTGCTAGAACCACTCCATACACAGCGCTTGTCTGACAAAGGGACCGCAGGAACTGCTGCTGCTGAGCTGCCCTCCCAGAGGCAGGCAGAGCGAGTTGGACACAACTCAGCTGCTCCCAGCGCTGCCTCAAAGCTGACAGCTTGATCTCCTTGGCATACGGCTGGCGCTTCCAGCACGTGGGCCGTTACTATTTTGCCACAGGAGAAATAGGTGTTAAAGCTTATTAATATTATGGGGATCAGTCAAGCTACCATGGGGCTACGTGCCAAGGTGCTCAACTCCTGTCTCTAGACTTAACTGTGTTTCAATGGAAAAAGCATCGTTTCAGGTGCTGGGAGAGCTTTGCTGGCCAAAATCTGAGGTACCAACTTAGAGGCTCTGGAGGGGCCGCAAGGGTCAGATGATCGGTTAAGAGAACTTGTAAGATTTCAGCTTTAGAATTCAGTGCCTAAATTTTGCCTATGCCTCTTTCTAGAAAGTCGTCAGGGGGTAACTCTTCAGCCCGGAGCCTGTGAAAGCAAGAACACAATAAGCAAAGGCCATAGTGAACTTTGCACAGATACCAGCTGAGGAAGGTCAGGCTGCTGAGAGAGAGACTCCACTGTGCCTCTGTATGGACATAAACAAGGAACACACACACTTGCATCAAGGTAAATTAACCTTACTGTCCTCACTTCCTCTAGGAAGCTCCAGTTCCAACCCTGAATTCAAGTTCATGGGCACTGCCTAATTCATGTGTCCTAAATAAATAGCTTTCTCTATTAGATAACTAATGTATTTTTGCATCACACTATCCCTCATTCTAGCAGTTAATTCATCATTTTAAACAAACACCACTCAACCAAGCAGGGTCTCCCATGAATGCACTAAATAAGGAGAAATTCAGAAGTGTTATTCCTGCCCTGCCTACATTTAGAGCCTAACGGGGTACACCTGCCGGTCCCACTGGCGCGTGGACACGGCTTTCAGCTCACAGCTGGCTCACCTCCTGTCACTCCAGAGCACAGGGCGCAAGCTGCCCTCCTCCCTGGGGACACAGGTACATCTGGTCCCCAGCCCAAGGTGCCGCAGACAGACAGCACACAACAGCCCACCTTCAGCGTAAAAATGCCCAGCGAGTTGGGCTCCCCTCCAGTTGCCAGGTTGGTTGCAGGTCTGCCTTGATGTTTTCCGTACTTCTAGTCCCAAGCTTTTTGCCTTTAAATAAAAATACTGTTAGTGTTTATAGAATTTCCACAGTTTATTTTATGAGCCTCTCCTGTGTGTTCTCTCTGGTATAGAAAAAGGAAAAAAGCCACACACTCTCTTCTAGTCACTAGTTGGTCCTCCTTTAAGGACCTTGTAAGACATTTTTTGTGTATTGTTTCCCTGCATATGTGGGCAGCTTTACTACTTCATCCCCCTCAGGACCACTTAACAACATCAGCAAAGCAATTAAGTGTAGTTTTCAGGAAAATGCCAGAGGCATTACACTGTCTGGATGGGAGTCTCAACCCAATTATTTTCAGCTAGTTGTGAACTGTGGAAAGTGGACTTTACTTCATTATAACTTCAGTTCCCACTGATTAAAAGTCTAGTGTGTTACAGACGGTAAGGAAAAATGAAACAATTAAACTTTCCATCAATAAAATTGCTGCATATTCTTCAACGTAGGGGTTTACTTCTCTCCAGAGAAGTGATTAAAATGAACTGATTGAACTATAATTTGATTGACTGAAGAGCCTCAATCCATTGCGCTAAAGCTTAAATTCCATCTTATTGCTCTATTTAACTCTGAATATAAAAAATTACTGGCGGTCTTGCAACCCCCTTCTGCAGTCTTCCAGCTGAAATGTCTTGCCACTCACAGGCTGCGGTCGGTTCTGTTCTTTCTCTGCTGCGCGTGCATGGTTCACGATGGATTGATGCTGAAAAAGACACTGTGACACGTAACAAGTTACATTAATACAGCCTTAAAAAAATGAGAAAAGGCCAGTTCTATGATCAGCTATCTTGTATCTGTTACATAATCATTTGGGGATTCTGAACTCAACCACAGATAAAGTTAATGCAAGAGACTGGAGAGAGTAACTGTCAGGTTATATACAGCTGCTGCAGCAAAAATTAGCATAGTCTCCTGATGAAAAATGCAGCCGTGACGTACCTTCCCACTGCAGAGCTGTCTCCAGCCAGGTGCGGGGCCGCTGGATGCGCGGGTCTGTAATGCAGATGTATGTCTGGCTCTTGCCTTCTAGGAGCTCCTGGAGGCACATTCAGCCTGGTCTCAAGGGTAAGTTGCGCTGGCCAGGACTCGGGATGCCTGGATCAGAGTCCAAAACCTGTTTCTTTGGATCTGGGGCAAGTTCTTAAGGTTTGCTTAGTCCAGGAGCCTTCATCTCCGCAGATGAAAGAGTATGCTGCCAGTCAGGGACTCCTATCATACAGTGACATCTTATGAAAACCAACAATGAGCTGCTTGCTTCTGTCAGAAGACTACTATGAAGTTTTGATACAGAAAATACCACTTTGAAAATTTAACTGAAATGTTATTTCCTCTTATGAGGCTGCCCCTATATTGCACGACACCTGCTTTCTCCAGCCCCACCTTGTATTTTGAAATAAAACGCAGTATTTGACTTACAGCTGCACCGCAGTAACAAGAAGTAAGAATACCTGGTAGTGTTAAGTTGAACAAAGAACACATTATACTGGTAGTTAAATGAAGAAGGCTAATGTCTGCAGATAAGGATGGGCAAGAGCTGGCTAAAAATACTTAACGTACTGCCTTGAACACCAAAACCTCCAACTCCAAATGAAGTCTGTAGATGTTTTTCCATTAACGTCTCCAAGAACCAGGTCCTGTACTCCTTGAGCTGTAGCACTTACTACTGAGCTCCGTCTGCTGTTGAGCTTCACACGTCTGGCTGTGGCTGATGTACGAGACGGGCTTCATAGCTAATCAGGCCTTAAATGTGATTTGTATCCACTCCAACCCCTGGACAGTGCCAATCCCAGTTTTACAGGGATTTCTGACCACAGCCAAGGGTTCGTAATTCCCTGTGTTCTTTGGTCTTACTGCTTAGGCATAGGCTATACCATAACTCATATTTGTTAGTTAAAAGCTACCAAGACTGTACTGAAGTAACTGAGGCAATATTGATGAGATAAAATGCTGTCTCCATCTAATTTCGAAGGAACACCTTTGACAAATTGTGTTTGGCACTTAATGCTAATCTCGCATTACTGGCCTTTTGTTTCCTCTTTCCTTTCAAGTAGCAGTTACTATAAATGTTGCCCCTCTACTGCACCTCCCCATACATAACACTGAATCGCAGCTACAACAGCAGCAGCAGCAGCACTGAAAGGGTGACGGAGCAGATGCAGAGCCCCACGTCTGTAGGGGTCTCTGGAGGCTGCAGGACACTCGCTATATTCCCTCAGCCCGGCTTTATGTACACACACCAGAGCTACGCTACCAGAGCTGAAATGCCTGCTTAATGCCCATTTAATTTTTCCGTTACACAAGCAGATAAATTCTCTCAATTATAATAACACCTTTGCATAAAAGCTACAGAAGGAGGTGTTGTGCTTCAAGTAATTTATATCTTGTTTTCTTGCAGGACAAGAAAACATCAAAAAGAGGAGCCCCAGTCTTGAAACTTGCCTGGAGACTTCTCCTATTCCTAAATGAGAAAGCGGCAGAGATCTTACAAACCATTTATTTGCCTCTCTTGGCGCTCCGACATCCGTGGCAGCAAGCAGAACCTGGGAAGGGCTTTTTGTCTCGCTGACACGAGTCCCAAGAGATGTGGTGAGCGAGCAAACAATGTCAGGAGCAGGGCAGGACCCTCCTCCAAGCCCAGCCCGTGCAGGCACCTGAAGGAGGAGGAACAGGCATCTGGCGACCCAAGCAATTGCTTAACATGTCTCCCCAGAACCGTGTCAGCACCAACAGTTCCCCCACGCTGGACTGACACACCAGGGAAAAAGAGAAGAAGGACTCAAGCTGGATCTGTTTTCCGTATCCACGGGTCTCCTGGCAGATGCACAGGAATAACCACTCACAGCTACCATCACGAAAATCATTTTGCTCTGGATGCTGCAAATCACACAAGTGATGTCTCTGGCCTTCCCCTGTTAGCAAAAAACACCCAGATTTTCTGTTTTTCACCAGCAAGTCAATTTCAAAATCTCTAATTACAATAATATATAAAAATGTATCAGCCAGCAGATTTATGTTTCAAAAATACAGCACTTTAATTACAGAGACAGTATAATTCTCAATTTTGAGGAGATGTGATTATTTCAAGTTCTTCATTAGGTTACAGTTTCACTATTTAAGAAAACATTCTTTAAAAGGCATAGCGTTACCTGTTTATGCTACACTGTTAAAACCCCAGAAAACATAAGCAAACACTTGAATACTCTCTTCCTAGCAACCAAGGTCTTTCATCAGAAAAGCAGCGTCTTTGTCTTTTTCTGTACCTTGTATTAAGCCAAATTTCTAGTTTGCAGCCCTTCGGGCCACACAATAACCATCAAACTCCTGGAATATATTTTTAGGTGAAAGTCTAAGCCAGTGACTAAACCATCTCTTTGTTCATGTTCTAAAAAAAAATTTAACTGGGCTTTTTTTCAAATAAAAGTGCCCTCAGCTTTAACATGACAGGAAAACCATCTATCAAGCTACCCAAAAATTACTTTGGACCAGAATTTCAGACTGAATCCTGCTGAAATGCCTGTGCCCCCACTACTTATATGTAACACTGGTCATGGGGGCAGATTTTCAGAATTCTGTGCATCCCTTACTTCCACTGACAGAAATGTCAAAAAAATAATAATTTTAGGCATTAAGCTTCTTTACGTTTACTAACCTGCTGCGTGACTTAACCCTTCAAATTACCACAGCATTTTACCAAGTGCTGCGTTTCTGCAATTCTCACTGCAGTGAGTACAAAATACAGATTATACCGATTATTCCCTTGGGATTAAGCTCTGCCTTTAAAGACGGGGATAGCAGTGATGTTTTTATTGAAGAAACATGGTTTTTTGGATCTCTTTAAGACCTTTGCAGGCTGCTGGGATCAAAAACATCCAGAAAACATTTACACTAGCAGAACCCTCTCCTCCTCTGCATCCCTTCTTGTCTTATATAAGGGCAGGTTCTCCTTTCTTTCTTGTTTTATCCGAGGGGGACCGATGGTCTCCTTGCGAAGTTTTCAAGAAAAATCAGAAGAGCGACTGGGAAACCTGTCTTCCGTGGAAAAGATGAAAGACAGCTAAGTGAGAGGATGTGTCCTTCTCGACACTTACAGTTTGGTCAAAGAGCCAGCGCCGCCCCCACCTTTTCCCAGAAGAGTTCACAGACAACTGTCCAGAAAAGTACACGGTCTCCCCACCAGCTCTGTGAACAGCGGGATACGCTGCAGCGCTCTGGGCTGCTGCGGCCCTGTCATTTCAGTGCCTCCGAGGTCAGCTGAGTGTATTAAATTAACACTGTTCCCAGGCAAAGCACAATGTCTGCCAACAGAATGGCGCAGCATAATAATGGGGTGGGAGGGGTAGGCACATGCCGAAATACTAAATGGTTGGCAGGAGTGAGGAGCACTGATGTGAGGCTGACTTACCCGACTGTGCCAAATGTAGATGATCACACACACCTCTCAGCACATTATACGCCTGCTCCCCACCACTTAACATTTTCATGGCCTCGTTCAGTATTTTTTACATTTGTTTCACCCTTAATAATTTATTTACGAGCTTAGGATTATTAACAATTTGAAGCTTCATTACAAGTTATCCTGAGGGAATCTCACCTGCTTCATCCCATTAAATTATTATTCCCTAATATCTAATTTACATTTAATAAGACATCAATTGAACATCAATAAAATAATAATGAATTAATAAACTATAGCGTCCTAGAAATACTAGTAGCTTAAATATGTAAGCAAACGCAGTGCACAGTCTGCAGGTCACTGTCAAATCGCTCTTATTTCAGAATATTTGACAGGATCGTTTTTGTATTTAGAATATGATAATAAGCCATAAAAATATCTAACTGCTATGGTATTCAACTAATTCTTGTGACAATTATGACCCTCCCCGATCTGTGACCATGTATGGCAGACCTGGGAAATAACTAAGTGTTTGTGTGTGAGTAAGGCCATCCCAAAACACCACACATGCCTCAGGAACTCCACTTTTCCATGCAACGGCAAAAGCATTTTCGTTTGGGTAAAAACACTTATTTTTTTTCTACTTCAACATTTTCTTTTTCTACACAGAAAGTTAAAATATATCTGGGGCTTCTTTTTAAACTGCCTTAAACTTCTGCCTAGAACACTGAACTAGCACAGTTCAGCACTGCTGGCTGGGTGTTCTGTTTTAACAAAATACAAAGGACAACCTCTGGTGAGTATTTCTACCTGGAGAGAAGTGGCACTGGCGTGCCCTTGGGGCGTTTTGGTACAGGCCCTAATCCTATTCCACCCTGTCACTCTGCGTAGCACTAATCAGGGACCACTTCCACGTACATTCCCTGGGCTCATACAACTCCCACATGAGGCTTCATGGAGGAAGGGGACAGACAAGACGCACATTTTATGTACTTTATAGTTCAAATTTTACCAGGGCTTGAAAAAGAGCCTTAGATGGAAGAGGTGCCCATGTTGTCAGTATCGCCCTTCTCTGTCCCAGGCCACTATGAATTACTTACCCCATTCTCCACAACGCTCCCCTGAAGTCAGTGGGACTCCCTCAGCCCCGCATTTATGTGGGGATTTATGTGAAGGTGTTGAATGCCTGGCTGTGGAACTGAAGCCTAAAGACAGTATTATCTGTCTATGACTGGCTGGTAGTTTTTAATATTCGCTGACGCCTTGCCTTTTCATCCACAGCACGTTTGTCTTTTTTAACTGCCCGTGCCCACTGTTTGGGTATCTCCATTACACGAGCAAGGACTGTACAGCCAGCTGTCCTCGGGCATGCAGCATGGGTTCACGCAAACGTTACAGTTCCATTTGAAACCTTAACACCACCCAGGATGGTTACAATGAGATGTGCTGGTCAAACCCTAACGTAGACAGGTTTCAGTTTAACATTTTAAAAAATGTTAAGGTCTAAAGGGGCCACCTGATGTTCTGGTCCTACATCAGATTTTAACTCGGTCATCAAAGCCCATAACTCCAGCTTGCCTAAAATATGTATTCCTGAAATACTTCCAGCCTTGTTCTGTAAATGGAAAATCCATCATCTCCTCTCTGCAGTTTACACGAGCAATTAATACCCACCACTTAAAAGCCTGTCTTCTCAGTTGAGCATGTCAGGCTGTCACTCCCTGACTGCAACACAGCACTTTGGCTCTGCGTACGTTGGGCCTGTGGATGTGCTGGGACACTGGGTGAGCTGGGCTCCTGGGCCGTATGAACAGGTCTACCATTCAGCAACACACCAGCAACCTTAGCTTGTCAGGGCAACTTGCTTACCGCATTTTCCATTTCCTCTCATTCGACCACACTCAAATTTTCAAACAAGAATACCACTCACCTCTCTTTTTAAAGAGTTTCCACTCTGGCCTTGTTTCACTGCCCTTACTCGATCAACTACTGGCTGACCTGAATAGGTATTTTTCTTGAGTAAAAAATGATAAAGCCTTCTGTTTCTGGGCCTTCTTTGTAATGGAACCTGTGAAAATCAAAATAATGTACACTGATTCACCTCTAGCGAGTACAAGACCAATCCCCCAGAGTGACAGCTATTGGTTTGTCTCCAGTGGGAGCTGTGTAACCTCTCCTGTAAACACAACAATGAATAATGATCAGTCTCTTACGCCTCTCTTACTCTCTTGTGTGACAGACCCTTAATTATGGCTATTACATTATTAATTGATTCAGAGAAGCCTATATGGCTAAAACTGCGTTCTCCCCTGGACATCAAAGCCAGTATTAAAACCCTGCTTAGGAAAGCTCCCCAGAAACATCTGCTGATGTTCGTCCTTGCCAAGGACTGCTCTGTTCTAGACAGAAAGCACACAGCTTCAGCTCGATGCCTCCTACTCCTGGACAACAAGAGCATCCTACAAAAACTGATAACACCACTGAAAAGGGAAACATTTCCACCTGAAAACACTGAGAGAAAAGAAAAGTCCATTTCTCATTAAGCTCTGAAAAACTATTCCGATTTCTGTTATCTTATCCAGACCTCTGGATCCTGCAGAGTTCACCCATCCTTAGCAAGTTCCTGACCATGAGGCTTGCAACACTAGAACAGTATCACAAATTACAACTGTGAAACAAAAAAATTGAACCAGAAACCACCCACTAAGGCACAGTACCTGCAGCATCTATTACTGCGCCATAAGCAGAGCTGTAACATTGTCATCTTCTATGTGCAGCATTTCTGGGAATCCTTCAGGGATAAAGGTAACTCTGCAGGCTTCTACAGCCGACACAGAAGGCTGCCTATGCAGGTACCCCAAGGAGGGAACAACGGGGCAGAATCAAGATTTCAGGTTTGCACCAAGCAATGAATGATTTGTAAACTCTATACGTAGGTACCATGAATCAATTCTTACACACTACTCATTACTAGAAAATTAATGTAACTGCCTCTCAAGAGAATTACTGGAGAACACTGTTATCTTCTGCAGGTACGGAGACGCAAGCTAACACTCAGTATATATAACAGGTGATGATACACGGGACGGTAAGGCATTTGGATATGCTGTGACTTATTGGTAGCCAACAGCTTAGAACATTATCTACATGGAAACGTAACGCCTGGCAATTTATCAATTCTTAATAAAGCTCTGTGCTTCTAAGTATTACTGTTGATGCTGCTCTTGGTTTTGATTCAGCTGATTTTTGTCTGGGCTCAGCACTGTGGCTCATCCATGTTTCCCCAGCTCCCTCAGGATTTGCAAAATACAAATCCCCACTTGATGAGCCTGTTAACAAAGCATGTTCTAAAGCATGACTGCACTTCAAGCAGAGTTTAAGTCACACATCTCCATTGCCAAGAGCTGTTGTAAGCAATTATGATATATAAAGACACAATTCTCAGTTATATCCTTAGACAGGAGTAACATTTCTTTGTGAACACCTCCCTTCCCGAGCGTCTCTTACCCACATCATGGCAGCTGCTCCGTGAGCCTCGATGCTCAGCTGAGGGAGCTTAGCAGCTTTCCACTGATTTAGTCAGCTGTGGGGATTGCTAAAGATCAGCTCTCATGTGATTCTGAGTTCACAAAATTGTTCTAAAAAAGAACATTTAAACTATTCACAGTTCTCGTTGCAGTTTAAATCCTGCACAATATTTTTGATGCAGGTTTGTGATTCTGAAAATCCAGTCTAAATGAAAGACTGCTAAAAAACCCTCTGATTTGCCACAAAAATCGATCTTCCACTGCCCAATTCTATTCTTAATGAAAGAGACAATTCAGAAACCTACAGGAACATGCTTTATTGATTCGTTCGCAAGTCACTAAAGCCTGCTGCCTATGTTCCCTCCAATAAGACTAACCACATAGTGCTTCTCATGTACTGAACTGCAGGAAAAGACGATGACCCCAGATCTGTTCTGCTGGAAGTCCGGTGAGACTAAACATACCCAATAAATGTAAACACAGTACACCACTAAGTTAATGATAAATGTGTGTAGAAGACAGAGACTTACATTTCCTCTTTATTATCCCTCCAGTTGAGCCACTGCCTTATCTGTAATTTATTTACCCAGGACAGTTGGGCCCAGCCACATACCTGTTTCTTCATGGAGATACTGGCTTTTCTCTATTTTGCAGATGGATTAAATAAGCCAGGAGGAGCCCAACCTCCATGTGTGAGGTCACACAGTGAACTGTGATCTACACTGCAGTAAGATGCCTGAATCCACTCAGGTTCAAGACCTAATTTGGCATAAACCTGGTGTGTAGCTGTGCTGCACTGTATATTTATAAACATATCTTTCAATAATCTCCTGTGCTTCTTATGAAAGCAGTAACAAGCAGTAAGACCAGCAGAGCCAAGCTTTCCTATTAAATTCCACTAATGCATCTCAGCTGTGACCTGTAGCAATTTGAGTAACCCTAATAAGGCTGAATGCCCCATAAGAATGTGGGAAGACGCACTGCCTACCTGTAAGATATGAGAAAGTACAAGAGAGCAACCAGGTACTAAGTAGCACCTAGCAGCCAGGAAAAAATTGAATGTAAAAAAATAGATACAAGAAAATACAGTAAGAGAAAACACATTTTCAAGAATAAGAAAATCTGCTTTACATAGTCCTACAGGTACTTTCAAGTATCACTATTTCAATATTTGTTTCCAACTCAAAACATTACATCTGCTTGTCCTGCTTAATTACACTCAGATTTATTATCAGGCTTTACAGTAACTACAGTTATTCTAACACAAGTACCCTGAAGGATGGCATTTTCTCAGATTTACCCAGGTTTTGCCAGAAACTCAGTGTTCTGCCTTCTACCTTATGACACAATAGGTTTTAGAGAGCCCACTTCTCCTAAATCACTCTAATACTCTTCTTCCTTTATATGTGCTTTTGCTAAGTGGGCACAGACCCAGTCAAGCGTAACACTCGCTACTGCAAAACTCATCTAGTCACTGGCGTTATGATTCCAGTCCCTTAGTGGCTTTACAGGACAGATTGATCAGGGGTCGGAAGGGACCTCTGGAGATCATCTAGTCCAACCCCAGAGCAGGCTGCACAGGAATGTGTCCATGCACGTTTCTAATGCCTCCAGACAGACTCTACTGCCTCTCTGGGCAGCCTGTTCCAGGGCTCCACCACCCTCAAAGTAAAGTTCTTCCTCATGTTTAGGTTCAAGTTTGTGCCTATTTCCTCTTGTCTTCTCACTGGACGCCACTGAAAAAACGCCTTTCCTCTCAACAGCCACTCTTTTAAGTATTTGTAGGTGTTGATCAGATTCCCCGAGTTTTCTCCAGACTGTAAAGACACAAGCTCCTCAGCCTTTCCTCATAAGGAAAAGGATAAAAGAACATAAGGATGTTCTAGGTCCCTCATCATCTTTGCAGGCCTTTCCTGTCCCCTCTCCAGCAGTTCTCTGTCCTTGAACTGGGGAGCCCAGAACTGGATCCAGTACTCCAGATGGGGCTTCCACCTGCTGGTCCCACTCTTCCTGATGCACCCCTGGATGCCACTGGCCTTCTTGGCCCTAAGGGCACACTGCTGGCCCACGGGCATCCTGCTATCCACCAGGACTCCCAGGCCTTTTACCTCGGAGCTGGTCTCCAGCAGGTCAGCCCCCAACCTGTACTGGTGCAGGGGGTTATTCCTCCCAAGGTGCAGCACCCTACACTTGCCCTTCAGCACAATTCTATGCAGAGAATGGTTTCAGCAAGCAGCCTCTGCTCTCAGGTAGCTCTTACTTGAATAAATAAGGCAACAAGCCATTTAGTGGTGTAGAGCAGAATTAAAAGATTTTTTATGCTCTTTAATATTTCCTCTAATTCTAAAATCAACCAAAACCCCAGCATAAAAATCACTTTTCCTTTAGAATTGTCTCTCAGCGGGGTAGCGTGCATCGCCAAGTTATCGCTGTATGCCATACCGTATTTTCAAAGCCATCAGTATTCAATGTGCTAAGAAGTGACACTGAACCCCCAATCAGAAATAAAACCAAAAGTTTCAAAAAGATTTCAGAATTCAGATGAATATAAATAGCTGCTTTGAAGCTGTTTTTACAGATTTACATTTTTGTCTGTTCTGAACGGATAAACAGACAAAAATATGTTTTGTAAAGGAACAATAAGATTTCTAGTTTAACACTTTCCACAGTTAGATTGTAAGAAACACTGGGAGACACAGAATTATTTATATTCGCTCGAGAAAGCTTACTTTTCACTTCTGCTTATTACTTGAGCTCCAGAAAAGCTTCTCATTTTCTAACCTTAACAACTATTAATGTAAGCTTTCTGCAGACGTACATTCCCACCATCATTCGCGCTCTCATCTTTCCCACCCAAATACAACAATCCGAAACAGTCAGGGCACAATCAAGAGATTCGGTAAGTTTATCAAAGGTTTTCTTTTATTATGAAAGACACAACTAAAGTTGCCAAAGCCTTTATACACACTTCAAACTAGAAATGTTGAGAAAAGGGCTCTGAAAGGAAAATTAATTGGAAAGATTCATTTTCTAACACCATTTCCTGTCACTTCACTCCTAATGACTGAAGTGTTTTATAGTTTTCTGTGTTTTCCCTTAGTGCTGTGTCATTTGATTTCCAAATGTCCCCGGAACTCTGCGACAAACCTCCAGGGTGTTTCCAGGATGTAAAGGTCAGCACAGAAGAAGATGGGGATGAGGCACACAGAAGACAAGTCTGAGAATCTCTTGCTTCAAACCCATCACGGACACAGAAACTACAGACAGTAAAGCATGAGTTGTCTCTCAAAGGAAAATTAACCATGGTGGGAACCTCCTGAAGATCCTAGAGTAACTCCCAGCAGAATCCAAGTGACATTCCTTAAATGAACGGAAGACGACAGCTTTCCCAGCAATATTCTGCATGGAACTCAAACAGACTTCCAAAGTTCTTGAATTCCTCAAAGAAAAATCTCACAGTGGGAATCCCAAACAATGTGGCTTGCATGCTTGGCTCGTGTGTAGCGCCTGGTATACAGGGAAATCCTCCTGTGCTATATTCCTGGACTCCTCCCCACTCCAAAGACATCTTTCCTCAGCCAGCTCCATCACTGCCCTCACATCAGCCCTCAAACTCCTGACAAGAAGTTGCTGTTTCTGTCTAGACATTATGACCTTCCTGATGCTGTCTGGCTCCAATACTGTTAAAGAAGTGCCAGCCAATCTCTACCTTAGGGTTCCCTAATAATCTCATTTTCTTTTTCTTTGGTTAATTAACGTAATCACTTCTTAAGAACAACTTTCATACTGATTAGTGGAACACGTGTTGTTAACTAGTAAAAAGTCTATAAAGGGAAAAATCAATGTATATAGATACCAGATGTATATAGAGGATGTGCCTCCCAATGTCACAAATTTCCTTTTGGGGACCTGAAAGAATTCTCTGCTGTGCTTCAGTTTTACTTTATTTATTATTATCTGTTTAATCAAGTTCTTCTGTAGTATAAATGTAATCACCATTATGCTAATCTCTGCACTAGCCATGCAAATATCTAAACATTTGTGTGCCAAATTATTAAGGTTCTGTCTATAATGTTATGCTCCTATTTACTATCTATATTTTATGTCTTATGGATTTCTAAACATTTAAATTTATATCAGTGCTGTCACATATCTGCAAGCAGAGACAGTTTTATGAGCACTAAAAAAGCTGCAACACACAGCCACTAAATACTAATGACATAAATGGTATCCACTAATGGTCTCTATTTTTATTACAATGCAAAACTTCAATATATTGCAATTACCACCACTCTCAGACTGAACCATACACACTGTATAACGCCAACTTCCATCTCTACAGCCTAAAACGGCATTATTTGTTATATAGTTCAGCTCTGTACTGCAAATGTTGACTGAATGCTCAAGTCAGCAGTTGAAGCTAAAATTCACTCTATTTACAGAGTCTTACTGTTAACTAATGCTCTAAATTGTCAGATATGCCAATACGTTAGACATTTTTCAAAGCCTAGTGCACTAATAGCATGTAAGCATAGCACATGCCTTGTTGTACCTGTCAACAGCCCAGGAACTTTGTAAAGGTAAAGCATGTCAAAAAAGGAAATTATCTTCTCATGCTTCTGTGTTCAAAAATCTTTAGTGAGCCATTTTTCTAAAATACTGCAAATACAAAAGTGCAAACCTTAAGTCTCTGGTAACTGTGTTTCTATTTTACCTTTTTAAAGTTAAATTTTAAACCATTCATAATTAGAAGAGTGTCTCTTTTTACTTCAGCTACCCAAGAGACAAAAGCTTGCTCTTAGGACTTTGAGACAGTGGAAACCTCAATGTTGTCCATAAAAATACATGAAAAGAAGCCTGTGGCAAAATCCCTCATACGTGAATGAGGAGGCCAGTGGGGTTAATTTCATTTCATCTACGCATTTTACTTGCCAGAAACTTTCACCAAAAGAGGAGAGTTAAGTTCATCTCGCAGACTTTCTCATGCCTGTTTATTTCACACGGAACAAGCCCAGTTATATTCCTTTTCACTGACTTCAACTGAGAGTAACCTCCAGAAAGCTGGAAGTTTTGTTTGGAACAGGAGATGTGTTTCCCCCTTCCATGCAGCTGGGTAGCTATTTACATGCGGAAAACACTGGAGACAAAGTAGGTGTCAGACTTGGTAGCATTTTACATGCTTTTTCTGACACAAGGCAGACAACAGAAACGTGCACACAAAATATTCCCCTTCAAGGGCTGGCTAGCGAGAACAGAGGAAACTAGAAGACATTAGTGTAATTATTACAATGTTACCAAATACTGCTTGTGCTTAAAACCACCAGGCAATCATCCCCCTTAACTTTAAGCACGGAAAACCACGCCACCCGAAAGTACTATTTTCTTTAAATCTTCTCACTCAGCTTGCATAAATCCAACATATGTGACTGACTAGAGAAGAACAAATGATGTAAAATAATATTAATACCTTAAACTAACAACTGGGAATACTGACTTGGTGTTACTTATTTTTTTTCACCTCCTTTTCTCTGCCAATAATCTTGAATGTGACAAGTGCTTTCTAAAGTAATCTGAACCCACTTCAGTGTCCTAATATTTTGACTACATAGGTTTTATGAAGGATCCCAGTTAACTGTGTTTGCTCTGCAATTGTAACAATAAAATATTCCAACTGAATATTCAATGGCAGTTTAATTTCAGAATACAGAATTTCTCAAAAAAATAAATTCATTAATTATCTGTAAGAAAATATGGGGTTTTGCAAATAAACCCCCTATTTTTACTATATAAGTAAAATATTCTAGCTCATTTTTTTCAATCAGAATTTAAAATAATAGCCAATTTTTACAATTTAAAATGTTGGAGGTTTTTAATTTGCAATCCTCTCTGCACATCTTAAAACTTGAAACAAAGCAGATTGACTGACTTCACTAATACAAAAATGAAATATTTGAGTACATGAAAAGCATGTCATTTTTTAATTAATTCTCCATTTTTCTTGAGGAAACTGTTGGGTAACTATAACCCATTTTCAGGAGTATTTTTGGACATTTTGAAATGCCATCTTTGACAACCTGTATCGTTCACTGAAATTCTTTCTCCCTGCTTAACAATCACATCCTACCAAAGGAGAAAATGAGCTCTTTTAAATAA
Source organism: Pedionomus torquatus (assembly GCA_013398155.1). Lineage (NCBI taxonomy): Eukaryota > Metazoa > Chordata > Aves > Charadriiformes > Pedionomidae > Pedionomus > Pedionomus torquatus. The sequence goes on from VZRU01017263.1 coordinate 254,944, forward strand.
GACCTTGGAAAAAATCCAAAGCATCTCAACTTGAAAGAAAATGTTGACTTTGTTAAAAGTTTGCAAGTGTAATGTCTGCAACAGAAAAGTAGCAATAGGTCATGGGTCTGCTAATGCCAAGGCCAGACCTGCGTTCCTGAGGTCTTTCCTAATTTAGGAAAGCAGCTGCCCTAGAAATTCTGTAATATGAAGTAGTGAGACATCTGCAGAAGCCAAGTCAGATGGTCTCCACATGAGAGCACTCCCAAGCTCAGGTCTCAGTCAGATATCCGAGTTAGACAGTCTGAATCTAGCCCAAGATCTAAACTCTCCTCACCTAAAAATCCTGAGTGAACCAGTTTTGTGAATAAGGATTTCTATTTCAGCCTAAAAAGTGTGTGTTCAGTAAGGGCACAGACAGAGAACACAGCTAACAGCACAGCTGCTGCCCAGATTCAGAATTACAAAGGTCTCCATGGATATTACGTAGGTTCACATCGCAGTATGTCCAGTAGGCTTCTGAACTCACAGATTTGACTGCTGTCTCTGGACACCTTTCCCATGCTGTTGCTCAAGTCTCTTATACATTAAAAAAAAAAGAATGAGCTCTTGGGGATCATCTCTCTACCTGCTTACACACAGTGAAACCATGCTCCTTCGGTGAAACAATAAAAAAACCCAAGGAAAACAACAAGAGCCTTTCTGTACACTGCCACGGGTGGTCGATCAAGCCCTAAACTAAAAGCCTTTTGCCTTCATTACCCATTTGGAATATTTGTCTATAAATAGTTTTGTTTTCACGTGTAGAGACATTATTTTAAAAAGCACTCTAGGAAGGATGGCTGTCCATATCTGCATTCCCTTCAAAGGGAAGAGGGTGGAATATTTACACAAAGGCAACGTTTTTTTAAGGTGTTTCTTCTTATTATAATAATACAATGAAACAGCTATAATATCTGGAAGGTTTAGACTTTTGTCTTGCAACCCCGCAGATGAATAGCTTCAACCTTTGAAAGAAATTGCAGTATGAATGTCTATTTTATTCCAGAGTTGTGTCTGAGCAGACTATTAGCAGAATACTGATAAATGCTACAATAGCTATTCTTTTTCCTCCCCTTCTGCTTTTATGCCATTGCCAATACCTATCCTTCCCCTGGTGCTGTCAGCTGATGCCTGCCTCATAACTCTCCGGGTAACAGCATTAGAAGAAAAAGAAATTAAGTTCAAATAAAACTGCCAGGTAGAATTCAATGTTACGAGATTATGGACGGAATTGTTTCCTGAAGCAGGTACATACATGCAGAGTTATACCATTAATGACCCACAAAGAACTTACATATTAAAATTTAATTACTATAATATTATTTAAGAGAAGGGAGAAGATACTAAAGCCGATTATTTTTCTTTTTCTAGTAGCTCTGTGATTTTTATGGCAAGTAATAACTAACTTCATCTCTCCACACGTTTCCCAGGGACCATGTTTGCGGCACCGCACATTGCACCACGCTCGCATGTAATCAACAGGTGTCGTGACATCTCTGTAAAACACACGCATGGGAGCAGGACATTTAACTAGGCCTTTGCAAATCTCACGAGGTGTTCTCATGCAGTCACATCTGCACAATTCTCTTGTGTTTGCTCTTGGGCAGTAAATCTAAAATGGTAAGGAGCTGGTCCTGTGAGCGAAAATAAATCAGTGAGATTATGGAGAAGAACATGGAATACAAAGACTACACAATAATTACATGGAAATCCAAAAAGCAATTGCAAACCATGCAAGTAAGAATAGATGAGTACTTGATTACGATACCAACAGCTTTAAATTATCAGTATAGAATTGTTTAGGTGCCTTTGGGAAGCAAATGAGTGAAGCTGTTTAACATGTAACAGAAAAGTTATCCATGCTGTAATATGGATGAGCTTAAAAGCACAGTCAGATACTTCATTCAGATTGCAGCAACTGCCACCGCCATCAGAAACAACCAGATCCTTAACTGGATGTTTCAAGGAAGCCAAATAATGAAGTGCCACAGAGAACAAATATGTTTTTTGTTCCCTGAAGCAATGTCTTCAGAGAGTCAGAGGAAACAGCTATGTCCCAAAGAAGCTTATACAGCTGTAACTGATGTTTCACTTGCTTTGAAAATATGTATGTTCTATAGCTCCCACACAATTAGGGTTGGAGCAAAAATAACATGTACAAAAGACACGAAGAGAAACAAAAATCTTTTTTCTCATAAATACCTAAATAAATTTGGAAAGATTAGCAACATCTAGATACTTGACCAGTCTTAATGCAATCCAACACAGCAACATTTTGTTTAAAAGGCTCTGGCATGTCCATGGTTAAAATTAACACTTCTACTGAACAGTAAATATTTATCTTTGAAGATCATGGTGGTAAGCACTGTTGAAACATGCACATATGCAACTCACGCTAACATTTACTCATGGCTGGGAAGCTGTCTTGGTGAAAACAATCAATCTTCTAAAATTCTGTAATAAAACTAATGAGAAAACTTTGCAGTAACTGAAGCGGGATAGTCAAGGAAAAGAAGGAAGTATGTTGTGATTTCATTTTTCAGGAGAGCTGAATCACATCGCGGCTCTGTTAGTTGGAAGCCTGGACAACACCAAGCATCAGAGGTAAACCCGCACCTCTGCCCATCAAAAGAAACCTGACTAATCAGGATTTCAGTGCACAAAGGACTAGAACCTGTAACTGTATTAAAACACAGGACTGAAAACAGAATTAGCAATGCTAATGGCTGAATGCCAGTGAATGCAAAAAAAGTGTAGGAAATTGTAAGGATGCAGTAGTCATGGTGAAGCAGATATCAAAAGATGAAAGGAAATCTAAGATCTTGGAAGGCAGACAAAATTGACAAATGGTACATAAAACAGGAGCTGATGAAAAAGGGGGACGGGCAGTTAGGACACAGAAGAAACAAAAAGAAGTTGGAACATTTACCAGGGGGCTTGCATAAGGTGATTTGTAAATACATCTCGACATTTATGAAAGGCAAGGATTTCTTTTCAACTGTTTTCTTTGTGTACTTACCCATAGTTTTAGAGACTGTCAGTTTTGGAGATTACACCACATGCGTATTAGTCTTCCAAGATACTTAAACATTTTTTTTGACCTTTCCTGAATAACATGAGGTATGTTTATATAATTTAGGCTGATTCACCGTAATTCCCAATTTTTGTCATTATATCAAATACCTTAAATATACTGAGTACGCTTCCCATAGCACCACATTTCAAAGAAAGAACAAACTAGGAGTAAATAAGCACGTGCTTGTAACTTTAATCATTACCCAGAGTCATCCAGAAAATGTATTTAAATGGTTGGAAACCTTGAATTTCTTTCTCAGAAGTCAAGAGAGCCAGCACTTTTCACATCCCATGGCCACTCACAGTGATACCTGCTCCAAGAAAACTCAAAACATTTGATTCTGCTAAATCAGGCTGATGGAATTTGCAAGCCAGAATAGAAGAAAGTGTTTGTGACACTAAGCTCAACTCCATTGAAATGTGCCCTCCTTCATGGCCTCCCTGCACTTTTGCGCCTGTGAGCAGAATACAGAGACAGAAAATGGATAGAAAATGGCACTAAGTAACAATATTGCTTTCCCTTCAGCCTTCTCACACAAATTACCCTCTATGCCCCTCCAAACCCCACTTCTCCTTTACAGTGACTAAATCCAACCCTTTCCAGAAGGAATAGAGCTAATGAGGGTTTTGGAATTTAGCTGTGGTGTCTTGTAATCTCATACAGCACTTCTGTGATGTCCCTGCCACCACATCGTTCATGTGACCTCAGGAAAGTTCCCAGTTGATTCACTTATCCCACCTCACTCATATTCTTGTTGCAGAAATGGCATTTGTGTCTCCTCTCCCCATGCCAACCTTTAAAACTACAGGCAAAGAGAACAAGCCACCACTGAAACTCAGAACTGAGAGCTCAGCAGCCAGCATCTGGTTACTTTTTATATTCAGTCTTTCCAACCTGTGTTCACAGTAACAGTTAACCAGCTATAGCTGGCCTGCACCTGACACCTTTTCCACTTCTTCCTTTCCTATCAACCTTAAACTTCAAATAACAGAGATGCCTAACTATGGGAATAAATTAGAATAGATTTAAAGACGTCTGTCCAATGAAGAGCTAGGAATCTCTTCACATAGCCGTGCACTAAGCTGTAAGAAGCTGAATTAAATGTAATAGTAAAGCAGAGCTGAGCTTTCAGATGCATCCCCTCCATTTGCTATGTCTTTTCTAGTAACAGAAGTACTGCTCAAAAACATAAAGCCTAACTAGCTGGCATAACCTACGTTTACATAAGCAGTTACGATCTAAAGAAAGTTTCAACAGTACATAGCCTCTGGGTACTCTTGCCCCAGTAAGACGTTTTGAGTTTAAATTTAGATTTTTATTGCCCTTGGAATGCTGAGATAAACTTTCAGTCCCACTGGTGCAACTCCAGGAAGAGACTATATTAAATTCTGCGGCTCGGGAAGGAGTGAGCCTTCCTTCTATTCATTACCAGGCATGCAAGCCACGTAATAAAGCTGAGCTGGTTTTATTCCCATACAATGTTCACCTTATTACGGCTAGCAGAATTCTGCAACAGCAGCTCCTATTAGCAGGTGGTACCACACGAGAGCTCAGAATTACATCAGGGTCTGTGTGGTTGAAAACACAGACCTGACACACACCAAGGCCGCCAGGAAGTGGTCACAGACTTTGTTCATTATTCCTCTAGCCTTGGATAGGTAATTCCTGTTACTCTGTTTTCACAGAAGAACATTGAGAAGAAACTCAAACAAACCAATCAGCTTACTGAGATGGCACTTTGAAAACACAACAGCAAAACTGAACATCTGAGTTTTGCAAAGCCAAATCAAGAATTTTCTTATTTGACAACAAAAAAAGTCTTGAATAACCTAGTATTAGTAACATATATTAGTCCTAGGTACCTACCATTTTACTACCAAAAGGTGAAAGTATGCATTCTTAGGCCCAAGTAGAAATAACAACTCTGACTCAGGAACAACCTCAGATACTAATAAAATTAAAAATCCATTGCTTTGTCTGAGGTTTCTTCATCACTTCCCAAACTGAGTCTGTCCTTGGGTCCCAAGAGTTCAGCCAACTGGGAACAGGGAAACATCCTTTCTGTTACAAGTCTTGAGGAAAGATTCACCCATTGCATCACTTGTTTAGTCTCCTAACTGGAAGAAGTGTTCCTTACTTCAAATGGAATGATCCACAACACAGCACAGGCCGTAGGCAGAATGTTTAAGGCAACAGTGGTATCAGGCAATAAAGCAGAGATTCCTACACACACAAACTGATGTAAATCATCATCTGCCTCAACAAAATAGACTCACAAAGCAACTTAGTCAAAGTCAAGCAGATTTCAATAACCTGAAAATAAGTCTTCAGGGCAAAATAATGGTAACCACCTCTATGACAAAGAAACTAAACCCCATATATCTCTTGATACAACTTGTTGCTATCTTACTGATCTTCCCTCATCAAAATCTCATTCAGTTCTGCTTTTTATTTCAACAAAAAGGTTGTGACCTTTTGGAACACTGCAAGTCTGCACCAGTGGCAGACACAGGTCCACTTTTGGTAACATGAACAGCAGTTACCCAGATCTTTACCCTGCCAATAGCAGCTGCTGCTTATGTAGAATGCATGGCACTACTTGCTTTTCAACACGGTATGGAAGGGAATCCTTGTGGTTTTAATCATATTCATTGCAGGGGAAGAGAATTTGTGATCTAACCACTAACACAGTAAGTTTAAAGAAGAATCTGTCATTTTGACTGGCGATTTTTAAGATTTGTATTTCGTGGGTGTTTTTCATTGGGGTTTTTTGTCGTTTTTTAGAGGAAGTTTTAAGAAAAAACTGAGAGGTTGTCTGTTTATTTTTTAAACAGTCTCAACAATCTAGTTAAATCGACAATGTTTCTCTGATCCTCTTTACCCAGAGGAAAGTTTGTGATTATTTTCTCTTTCTGCGTACAACATAAATCAAAATTGCTTAACATTCCCCTCCTCTTCAGTTCCCAGCCTATTCAGCTAGACCTGGCTTAGATGGCCTCATCTTTGCCGGTCTGGGGGACTTCCTCCATCTTTTGGATTCAGTTTTAGGTCTTTCCAAAGCTGCTTTTTTCCAGAATAGACTCTGATTTTTGGTCTTGGCCCTGGCCCTTCCTCCTCTTCTACAGTATTTCCAAGATTAATTTCATACAGCTTTTGATTTTATTATGTGTTTTTGCAACTTCTACTGCTGTCTTTTCTTTATGCTTTTGTAGATATTGGTAACATTATTAATTATATTATACTGTGCAGAAATAAAGCTTGCTATAATTGAAACACTGCCATTTTCTTCTAGTTTTTACAATCGGTTGAGACTCCCTATGAATTTGTTTAAAATTCTCCTTTTATCCTCCCACTGGACTGACATTTCCTTTCAGAAAAGGAGGACAATGTTCCAGCCAGAAGAAGTGACATGGCATGAAGGAAAAGAGGAAAAAAAAGTCCTGAGTCATGAAAGCAAAGAAGAAATACAAGTGAAATAGAATTGAGAAAGGATAAAACTCCACAAACTGGAAGGAAAAGTAGGATGGAGCTCTAATTGAAAAGAAATTGAGGACTGGCACTACATAAGAACTATGTAGATCAAGGAGGGAGAACCTGACCAAGGGAGAGCTGAACTAGAAGACACCTCTCACCTTTTAGCTCTATTCATTATCCACCCTGTGTCTTCTGTTCCCAGTGACAGCTAGGAGCTGTTCTGACAAAGTTCCTCTAGCCACAGTCAATGCCAAAGCTTGAAAGCAAAGCCTCTGGGACAGGAGCTGCTCTCAGATGCTCACAAAGCACCACCAGGGTGTAGCCATGGACCTGCACTGTCCTTCCAATGGTGGGATAAATACCTGTGCTCTAAGAAACCTAAGTTATGTCTGTTCTTGTTTCTTCATCAACGAGAAAAGGGAAGATCCATACCTAAGGTTTGCAAGTTGATGTATTTTGTAAGTGCTTCCTGGTACCCTGAAAGTCTGATTGCTGTAGGGGCAAAAAATACACTGCTATGGGTTAAGCACCCTGCAGCTGTCTCAGTAATCAGAAAGCCTAATACAGCCATCAACAACTAACCACGGTCCAGGATCCCGGACCACGGCCTGCGTGCCTCACCTGTGTGCAGCCCAACTGACTCCCTGCACACTTTTCCTCAATGAGAGAAGTAATTTCTTTTTTTCTCAGTTCATTAACCTTCTTGCTACTCCTATACACCATTTTGGAAGCCCTATGTTTACAGTAGCTGAATGCACTCTGCACTCATCAAAAGGAGTGTTACATTGTTAAATCAGGGACCACTGCTTAATCAACACCCCCCACCCCAGCACTTCTGTAGTGTGAGGTAACACTGTTTAAAACAGAGCAGTACCAACTGAAAAAAAGTTGAAATGGGCTGCAATTATCCCCATGGAATGCACAACTAGATAAAAAAATTAGCATCTTTTAATATTCATCCTTCTGATCCTTCTGAATTGGGTGTTAAAAAGTAAGCCATTTTGAGCATCATGGCTATACTTTAAAGATGAGTCCAGCAATGAAAAAAGATTTCCTACAGATAATTGATACATTTTCTAGCAGTTGGAGAAAAAAAAAAAAAAAGAGGAAAAAAAAAAGAATACATATACCAAATTATGACAAGTTTGTGATATAAGTGATATATGATAGTAATTGACATCCTAACAACAGGAGACTTTAACAACAGGTAAAGATACCCTGAAATTATTTTCTATTTCTTCCCTATCTGCTCTTCCTCCTCTGTTTTTTTTCAGTGAGCCAGATTTGCCAGTGAGGCAATTTAATCTTCCAGGGATAAAGAAAGTCTTCCTTGTCTAAGAAAAATAAAAACTTCTACTGGTCAAGGACAGAAAGCCCAAGAGGAGGAATTATCTACTGACAGTGAGCTATGTTTTTTTATCTCCAGGAACGGAAGCAGCAGTATTCTGGAAGAAATAACATTGATTTAGCTAGAATGTAAGAAAGACATCTTCTGTTTGATGTATGTTGCTTTCTGGACAAGCGTAGGACAATAGCTTGTATTCCCTGAACAAAATACCTCCTACTGTGTTTTCACTATTATTTAGTGAGAAGTATTTTATTCCCTTGTAACATTAGACTCTGAACCATGGAAAACTTCATGCTCAGTCATGAACCTGGATGGATGCTCATTTAAGGAGCTACCAACAGGGTAATTCTTCTGGGCTTTTATGCCATGCATAACTGGGAGAAAGGAAGGGACATTTGTCCTATCCTGTATGGAAAATAAAGTAAACCACACCAGCCAGAGAAACAGGTACAATTTACCTCCTCGCTGCAGCAAAACAGAAACCATACCTCAACTATTGCATAAGTTTACAAGCCTGAGCAACCCTTTTTCTGTTTTTGTTACTGCACAGCAGTATGCTAATAGCTGTCAATGAAGTAACGTTTAATAAAGTAACTTATTAGTCAAAGAAACAAACTTGCTAACTTGGGCTTAAACGCAAATAGGGAATAAACCTCCCCTCCCTCTCTTCTTTTCCTCATAAACACACATTTACCATCTTGTCAAGATCCACCTTAGAAGTAGCTGACTGTTGCTTGTGGTTCCTTCTAAAAGAATGTTCCAATTTTTAAAAGGCCACTTTTATCTGCTGGTATAAATATAAAACAGCCCTCTTTCTTCTATTACCCAGCCTAAAGGCACACATGGCTGCTAAGCTTATGCTTAAGTGCTTTAAGAACATGAGCACCTTGTTGCTTTCAACTGGATAAACGTATTTTTCCACATCAAGCACATTCTTAAGTGTTTTGCAAAACTGCAGGCTTCTCAACAGAGTAACCATACACATCGGTATCTATCTCCACCATTTCCTGAGGAACCAGGGAGAGATATGGGCAGCCAATACTTCAGACAGAATTAACATATTACTGGTTTCCAGCAGGGATCCTAATACTGTCTATCAACAGGGTTCTTCTAAACAAGTGAAAAAAAAATTAAGTTAGAGAAGAAAAAGCACAGCATGAACAACCTATAAAGGTAGTAAAGAAAACTGGAAAAGGCTACTAAAGGAAAGAATTATTTTAAGTTAATCTCAGAAAAGACAGGAAGTGGATATACAAAGAGTCAGGCACAGAATTCAGACAGCAAAGCGGGTCATCTCCTGATGAAGTAAGGAGATGGCAAGGCTGAAGTATTGGGCTTTATGAGAAGAGATATGACTAAAGCAGTTAAAACTGAAAAGCTGCACAACTGGTAGTGGAAACTCAGCAGATGAGAAATTGCATCAGAAGGAACGTACAGAAAATGTCTCAGGATATAAAGGACTGTACTTTTACAGCGCATTACCAATGTCGCAGGCAAAGATGTAAACTGCCACGGCAATGGGTTTAAAACTCTCCAAGTGGTCACATGTGGCCAGACCTATAACATTGCTTGCTCTGAAGCACTTACTGCTTCCTACTGTGCAACAGTCCCTTTGCTTCAAGCTTGCAAAAATGCTTTCCTGCTGCCCAGATGCAGGCAGAAGCGTCTCGTATTCTCCCTCTGACCCTGAGAACTGACACAGGGTTAGACATGCAACCTGGCCAGATGGAACAGGAAGGAAATTTCCATGAACTGCAGAGGTAAAGGGCTGAGAGAAAAGCATCTGAGTCAGAAAGGAACTCACTCAGCTGCACTGTGTACAACAGCCTTTGTGCAGAAGTATTCATTAGACACTAGCGTAGATACAGTAAGACAGAAACACAGTGTGGTATAATACGCTGTCACCATTAAGGGAGGATGTGACAGATATATTCAGAAACTATCCACACAACTTCAAATTAAGAGAATACATGTGAAGCCAACCTGAATAAAGAGCCCTCCCTCCTTTGGAATATCCTGACATTAATTGTGCTAATCAGACCAGCTCCTTGTTAAATCAATTTAGAAACAACACCCCAATGCTGTATTCACAACATTGTCCAGCTTCGCTCAAAACATCTTACAAAAAAGGGGAACATTAAAAACATGCTTAAAGACTAAACTGAAATTCTCATTCTACAGTTGATCTGTGGTTATACAGGACTCATCTATCCGCCCAGCTGCTGAAGCGTAAACAGCGGAATTTGGCTGCATTACCAGTGTCATTAGCATAAAGTAGTCGTGACCAAACCTGCAGGTGTTGACTAGCTGGGCTAGAAAACCCAAGCATCAGCTTGCCTGGTTTCAGAAGAGCCAATGCTACCTTATATACCATGACCATCTTAGCCATAAAACAACACAAAAATGTGTCAGAAACAAAAAATCTATTTCTGTCCTTGCTACTGTGTTCTCCACATTTCTGCACGCACTTCACTTGTCTGGTCTTAAAACAGCTCCAGACCAATTCAACTATTTTCTTTTCCACAAAGGACAAGGGTTCAGTTCTTCAGTACCACCTAAAAGACTGCTGGCAGCCAGAGGGGAGAAAATTCCTTTATAAAACCATCTACCATTTCAAGAGATAATAATAATGGTTGTTATTCAAACAAATACCTTACTTACTTGATACGATACATTTAAATATTTTTAACTTTTTTCTTCTTTTTCTGCATCTTTAATAAAACATTGTAAATATTGGAAGTAGGAAAGGTGTGTCACAGAACTAGAACAGGTTATGCACCCAAAGCCCTAGAACAATGGCACTTAATGTGACACATCACCATGCAACACAGGACAGCTTTGACCCTGCAACATTCCAGTTATTTCCAAAGAGCTATCCTAGACATATCCTAGACAACTGCATCCTTCCACCATGTGTTTGCCACTAAAACTACTCAATGTCTCCACAGTTATCCAGAAGTTTTACATGATCTTGAGAACATGACCAAAATAATTCAGTTGTTTTATGTAAGGCCACAGGAGAAATGAAAATCAAAGAGGAGAAGAAGAAACATGTAGGTGTTTCTTACAAAGTTCTGGTTATCCAAATAATCTTTGTCTCATGTAAGTATATCTGCTGCATGCAACAATTGAGGTAATAGGATTGGGACATATTACCGTAACAACAGAGTTTCCTGGCTTCTGCCATAAGATTCCCATGGGCAAAATAAGTTGCAAGGATTTACACTGCAATACAGCTATGCAAATCTACATCAGCAGAAAAATCTCATTTAACGACCCACTGGAATTTAAAACCGTATCTTGAAAACTAAGCTCTGGCATCTCTACTTTAATGATAAAAGATCCTCTTCTTCCCATTATAGAGAGAAGCTGATTTTTCTCTCAACGTATCTGTTCCAAAGCCCTTTCTAGTCAATGCAGTCTTTCTACTCTGTATATTAGGAAAATAAATACAACTTTCACAGGTCAAAATGCAGTGTTAAACCAGTGCCACAAGACTCACTGGTGTCTTAGCTCAGGCTGGGAAAAGAGTTTAATTCTGAGTTTGGAGAGAGCTGTGCAATTTTTCATATTCATGATAAGCTAAATGCAAATCTGGTAAGTTCATGTATATTAATAGTAGTGAATTATTAGCAGACCTCTCAATTAGCTTAATCAAGCGATGACAGGGACCTGGGAAATACTGCAAGAAGTTCAGTGAAGATCTCTGCCCAATACATCACTGCAAGAGGTTGACCATGTGAGAAACTGCATGGCTACCTGAATGAGCATTTCTGTTGTGTGTGTAACAACTGGGGAGTTCCACCTCACTGCTCTGCACAGAACTGGTCTCACCCTTTCAAAAGGGGCATTTCCAAACTGGAGGCTGCAATCCTTTGGGTTGTAAAAACAAGGCTCTTCAGAGACTGAAAGAGTGAGATTAATCACTCTGAAAGGAGATCAAGGAACAATACAAGAATTAAGAACAGATACAGCAGAATCTTCTCTCTCTCCACACCTCAACCAACATAACTGTAGGGAAATTCAGCTCTGCTGACAGCTGGGAATACAAAACCATGTAAGAAATGATTAAAGAAGGGAGTCATGGATCCATGACAATCAGTTTTAAAACATGACTCAATGTATGCCCAAGAATTCAGGGAGAATCTAAGTAGGAAGAACTGACCTATGGAGTTTCAAGTTCCGTAGACCAGATTTTAACAATTACGAAATCAGGAATAGTACCACACATATGGGAAAGAACAAAATATTTCTTCATTCTTCCAATAGAAATGGTGTTTATCAGGTCAGCAGGCCAGGCAGTCTGACCAATACTCTACAGTGTTTTACATGAAATTTCAAAAGGAAAAAAAAATGTTAAGAGCAAGCAGTATGACAATATATATGTATTTTTAAGACTATGTTTTTATTTCATAACAGGAATATTGAATTTTATTGGTGAGAACACTGAAAACAACTATAATGCAATTAGTGGCATGAAGCTTTTATTAACAGAAAAGGTTCAGCATTATGTTCATTTTCACTACAATATTTATCTTTTCAAATGGCTTACTTAGTATCAACAACATTGGGAAACACTGTCAGTATAGAAGCAGCTCAAGGAAGATGGTCCTGACTTGAATGACCCTGAAGCCCAAAATATCAAAAGCACATTCAACTTTATTAGCATGAAGTACAAGAACAAAATCAGAATTTCCACTATAAGGTGGATGGCTATTAACTGCAAAGCAGGAGTCCTCCTGTGATCTTCTGGTCCTTCAATGAGTGTTGTACAGACACACACACAAAAAAAAACAAAACCAAAACAAAACAAAAAAAACCCACAACCAACCAACCAAAAAAAAAAAAAAAAAAAAAAAACAGCCAAAAAACCCTAAAACACAACAACAACAAAAAGAACACTAACCCACAAAAATAGCACTACTGCTGGAAGTCTCTGGCAAGACATTTTCAATATGTCTAATTGGAAATATAACTGAAGCTGATCACTGATATTTCTTCTAACATGCTGTACACAATAAATTACTAATATGAATAAAATTTATTCACACCATCTGTCTTCATTTTGCTCAAACTCTTCCAAAATCTCTTCCTCAGGTCTTCTTTCTTCTGATGGCTTAGCAGAATTTCACAGTCTGCCTCAACTAGAATTACTCTCCAAAACACAGCAGGGAGGGACACAAGAGAAGGTATAACATCAAAAAAATACACTACTTGCTGTGCTACGGCAGAATAAAAAATTAAGGGCCACTAATAACAAGAGTGCTAAGAGCAGCATTTTGCACGGGAGACTCATGACACTGAGCCCATCTTTGTTACTGACATAGGCACCAAGAGGCTGGAGACCCTTGGGAATCTTTGTGTAAGTCTAGATGCTGGTTGCAATGTTAGAGCCACTCTTCAATAGCTTCACAACTCCCTCCCAAAGGAAAATTCCCTGAACAGGGCTTTGCTCTGTTCCCAGACATCCCGAGTTCAAAACAGCAACTGTTCCATTTCAGAAATCCCCTACTTAAGAAACTAAATGCAACTGGTGAAGTGTAAAACAACTCATTGCTGCATCCCCCATCAACACAGGTATAAAGCCGCAGGACAAATGGCATCTCACTTGACCAACAGAAGGCTCAAAGTTGCCATGGGGGAGATTAAGAAAGCTCTGCGCTCACACGAGCACAGCTGTTTACACTGAGATTAACACTTCTGCCGACAGAGAACCACCTCACTGCCCTGCATCCCAGGAAGCCTGGAGGTGCGGTAGGAAAGTGGCGTGAGACACACCTAATTCAGGTATCCCCAGTGCAGGCAACGTAGCCTCAAGTCCAAGCTGTGTTTCCAGCGAGAGTGGAAAAAGAGCACGGAGAGAAGCAATGCCGCAAGACAGAGGGATTGATTACTGCTAGCCTTGTCCAAGCCTTCTTCTCCCACAGTGAGGCACGCAGCTTGTTTCACTCTCCACAAAAACAACACAAGGCCACTTTTCTTTATGGGCAAGCAACAACAGAGGCCTTTCGGCAACTTTTAGCCAGCAGACTGTACTCCATGCTTCCCCCACAGACCCTGCCCAAGGGGAGGCAAGAAAATCTGTTCTGCAAGCCCCCTCTCCCCCTGGCTTCCACACTACAGGAGTTCCACAGAACCTGAACCTTCCCCCTCACCCCCTGCAGTTGCTTCCAGCTGAAAACTCTAATCACCACCCCCCCTCCCATACCATCCTTCCATTTAAGTGGAAAGCACAGTCCCAGAGGACTGGGACACAGAGCATAGACGAGGCACAGCTGAGGTATACAAACTGCTTCCCACTTGCTCTCCCGCAGTACTCTGCGCAATCTCCCCTCCCTCCCTGCCTCTAAAATCCCACCTGGTGGCTAGCCCACGCAGTCCCACTCTGTTGCCCTTACCTGTTGCAGCCCTTCAACCTGCTCCAGCCAGGGCTCTCAGCACTTGCCGATCTCCATCTCCCCCCTCCCGGGGAGGCCAGGGACAGCGGGGCAGGCAAGGCGCTCCCTGCTAGGGGCGGTGCTGCCGTCTGAGATGCTGCCGCCAAGCCAGCCGCTGCCGGTGACCCCGGAGGAAGGCACAGCTCTGCCCTCTGTCCAGCAGCGCCTCTGCCCACTGCTGCACAGCCGCCGGCGGGGCTGGAGGGAGCCGGCTGCCCAACCAGGCACGAAGCCTCTGCCGGCTCCTCAGGAACAGATGCTTCCGAGCAAACTTATTTGGCTTCCAGCTGTACCTGAGGAGGGAGAAGAGGGAAATTATGTTTTTCAGTGTGGAGTGTACATTAACTGTTCCCAGGGTTAACAGCATTGGACTTTCTCTTCCTCTGGACCAAACTCCCTATCTCCTGCTAGAGTTATTAATCTTTACATCCGCATCATTTGTGTGTGGAAGCAAGTTGGTTTGTTTCTCCTTTTCCACCTCCTCGCCCCCACACACACTCCCTGAAAACCCAACAATTAAAAATGTGAATTTTTTCCCTTTAATTCCCCTACATTGTGTAATTATATTCACATTAGAAATCAATCAACTCTGGTCATTACCATTAGTGATACACTCATAAACGAAACACTAGTCATGCTAATGAACTGAATGAAACATAATTTCTTGTTGTGTAAACCGATGCTCAACACTAATCAGTAATAAATTCAATCAGGCATTACTTACATCAACTGAAAAAGCACATTAAAGCCGAGTAAGGAGCAGCAGCTCCTCACCTCCGGGAGAGGCGCAGACCCGCGGGCCCACCACTGTCACAGCTGAAGGGATCGGCTCCGAGGTCGCCGGAGCCCCGAAGGGAGGCGGCCTCCACGACAAGGACCCCTCGGGAGGACCAGACTCGGAACGGCGGGCGGGCGAAGCCGCCAGGCCCGAGCGCTCCCGGCCTACCACCGGCTGAGGGGGCTCGGGCAGCTGCCGCCCTCTGCACGCTGGTGGCGGCGAGGCCGCCGAGAAAACTGAAAGCGACTGCGGCCCCAGCAGCCCTCCTCAGCCGCCCCGGTACCGACCTGTTCCTCGCCCGCCACTGCCCCGTCCCTCACAGCCCCGCTGGGTGCCCGGAGCCGTAGCCGGAGGCCTCGGCCGGCTCCGCCACTCAAAATGGCGGCTGCAGCCTGAGGGCGCGAGGCAGCCTCAGCAGCCCCGCCAGAGGGCGGCCAGAACAGGCCCCGGCAGGCCTACCTGTG
>VZRU01017263.1:275237-321629 GCA_013398155.1 Pedionomus torquatus
CGCGGGCGCGGGAGCAGGTGCCGAGCAGCCGCCCGCACCGCACCGCACCGCACCGCACCGCGCAGCGCCGCGCAGGTAGGAGCACCGGGGGGCGCGGGGCGGAGGGGCCCGCGGCAGTTCGGGGAGGAGCGGGCTCGGCGAAGCCCGGCTGAGGGTGCGGGGCCGCGGCTCTGCGGGTTGGCGCTGGGCGGAGAAGGCTGGAGGGGAACGGGGGTTCTGCTTCCCGGCAGAAAACGCATCAGCGGGCACGCCGAGCGGGTCCGCCGCTCCGCCGGAGGTGACACCGCGGATTGGGATGCAAAAGGGTGCCCCTTCCCGGGATGTCCCATTCACGCTGTCGCCTCCAGCCGTCTCGTTCACGTCCCGGGGAGGACCCCAACGCCCTGCCTCCGCAAAAAACTTTAAAAGCATTAGGGACTGCTCCGGCCTGAGAGGCCCCCGCTGTCGGGGACAGGCACAGCCCGGTGCCTGCCCTGCTCCCGGACGGCTCCAGCCTGCGGCGCGGTTTTGGGGCCGTTGGTATTTCCTAAAGTGCACAGGAGGCTTCGTCTTCGTGGACCTCTGACCAGCGCTCATTCTGGATGTGCTGTCAAAAAAATAGCATGACGCTGGATTGCAAAAGAAGAGAGGTACTGATGAACCGTTAGAAACAAACCACTGGAACAAAGTCATTTTCTAACTGGCAGATCTGTTTGCAAAATTTAGCTTAGATTCAGAGATAAAAAACTTATATGGAGTTTGTAGCCTCTTCTCTGGGAAATTCAGTAATATCCAAAACTGGGCTCCAGTTCAAATCATTATGAATTTTGGTAAAGGCTTTAATTTATTTTACTGAGCTGTTCCCATTGTGGGATTCATAAAATTTTACCCAGGAAGTTCATCTCTCTCTGAAAACTGCTGCAAACAAAACTTTCTTGGTGTGGCTGCCCCGCCAAGTTAAACGCGCGTCTGTGAAGTTGCTCTGACAGAAGCCTGTGCAGGATCGGAGTTTGTGGGTGGGTTGGCACTGGCTGGAGCGGAGGGGACGGGATGTTGTCATAACCAATGGCATCAGACCTCGGGGAGCATCAAAATACTTTGGCCTTTACCAGACATTCAGCAGCGAAGCCGTCTAGAAACCAATGCAGTTGCAAAACTATTACTGTGGTCAGAAAATGAGTTAGGGAGATAATAAAATAGAAACAAAAACTCTCCAGAAGACGAGAAAGCAAGATAGAACAGTGTGGGTGGAGCCACAACCCGTTAGAAGGTGCTACATTTCACTTCAAGACACATTTATAATGTATTATGACTGCTGACCTTCTTAACCAAGTCAGGAATGTCTTTAATAATAGAATTGATATTTCTAAATATAAATAAGCATTTTGCATCCTTGTCAGTGTTAGTGAAACAACGAAATGACAGGAGGAAATGCAGACTGAAGGAGCCTAACTCTGCCCTTTTAAAACTTCTGAGTGCTTGACTGTGTGTTTTTCCAATATATATGGCTCTTTGCGATGGAAATAGAGTTCTCTTTTTAGACACTTCTTGTGTGTGACAGATAAATCAATTCTCTTGTGCCATAGAGCTTTTTATGTGTAGCTTGCTGATTTGAATCCCTCCTGAGCTAGAAGATGCCCTTGATGTTTTGTGGTGACCCCCCTGGGAGGAGGCAGGGTGGCCTTTCCTCCCCCTGCCACCTTGACTGCTTCATGGGCTCTGACAGACAGTGTTAACAGAAAGAACAAGGGGGGGGGGCTGGAAAAAAATGAGCAAGTCTGTCACTTTTACCAGAAGGTCTATTCCTCACCCAGGAGGTGGGTGGGTAGGCAGGCAAGGGGGGTAAGGGGGTGCAAAGTTTCCTGTGCCAGACACCATCATTGCCACAGACACCATCAGTCTTGCACACTCGACTAGCACTGTAGCACCCAGCTTCTGCAGTTCTGGCTTTAATAAAGTAACACCAGCCATGCAAATTAGATATTACTTCATTTTCATTAAATGTCACACGCAGCGCCGAGGCAGTTCTGTTATTTCCTTGTATCGACAACAGCCCCTGACTTGCACTGGGAACAAAGAAGGATGCTCAGCAGGAGGATGTAGGTACTGATATATAAGAACATCGCGTAATTAGTGATGTGAGGCAGAGAGCTCCCAAGATAGGAGTGCAGATTTGCAAATCCAGATGTTTACAGAGGGCCAGGAATTACATTACCCCATCTAATTTCAAACTGCCGTGTTAATCAATGTCTTTGGGATACAACAGGGCAATTGTCATTCAAGTACAATGGGAATAGTGTCAAGGTATTAACAAACTGTAATAGATGTTGTAGATATTAGACTGAAATTAACGTACTTGTCAAGCAGAGCTCTTTGCTTGTTTGATGTTTTCTTTTAAGAAATACTTCTGTGGCTAAGGAGAAAATGTGCAAACTGTCCATTGCACAATAACTAAGCCATGCCCTCGCTGCTGAGAGACTGACCACAGACTATATGGAGAGCCCCCTTAATGTTTCACCCATGGTTAAAAAAAATAACCAAACAATGCAGAAATGATCAAAAGGGGAAAAAATGAATGGAATGATCACTGTAAGTCTCTGAAGAACCACTTCAGGACTAGTTACTGTCTTGCTCGGATCAGGAGAGGGTTGCTTATTTTGTCCAAGAAAAAAAATTATGGAGAGACCAAAGTAACCTGTTTTTAACCTCTTACAGAAGCAAGTTTAAAGCTCAGGGGTACTGAACTGTTATCTGTAGAACCCAAAATATAGTTCAGCCAGAAAGCAGTTTAAATGATGAACTGCAGCATCATTAGCTGCCCTGCTCACTGTCAGTGAGCCCTAATCCTGCTTTAGGAAAATGATGCTTAGAAACTCAATCTCACTAGACATTTAACTTTAGCTTCACTTATGGAGAAAGCCTCTAAGGGGGGCAAGCATAAGCTTCTCTGAAAACAAGTACAAAGAAGCCTACTGGAAACCTTTATTTTTCCTTTGAGAGAATAATTTATGACGAGTTTAGCTAGCTGTGTATAAAACCACCTTTCCACAGACTACTCGCCTTTTGATTTAATCCTCGTTGAGTAAGAAGTGGAAGGTCTGGCCCGTAACTGGATAACTTCTATGAAATGCAGTTTGTTCACAGTTCTGAAAATGCGGTTTGTTCACTGCTATATTAGTTTATGAAGTATAAACAGCAAAAAGCAATTCAGGGTTTTATATATGCCCATACAAACTTAAGCTACTTGTCTTCCCAAGCATCTGCTGGGATTCTGTATGAAGTCTGAAGATGTGGGAAAATGAGATTTAGAGCAAAGCAGCTCTCGGTGATTCGTACTGTGCACTATCTACAACCATCTAATTTGCTGTTGTAAGAGACGTTTGCATGTATTTATGGTGATTTGCTTACAGTGTCACCTTCAGCTTCCACAGCAAGCAATTAAGGTATTTCAGAGAGCAGACTGAGTTCAGTGAGAGAGCGCACAGCAGGAGCAGATCAACTGTTAAGGTGCCATCCAGCAGAAATCATCTGTAACATTTCACACCCTGGAGAATAAGGAAGGCCACAGAGACCTGCTGTGCCACACGCCTGCCAGCGCAGGTCGTTATGCAGCAGAGAAAAAACAGAAAATGGCACAGGCAGGCTGGCTCCATCAGGTGCCAGGGGAAAACACTAGCAGGACGAGGGTATTCTCTCGTAACCACATACAGGAGAAAGGTGGCATCACTGAGGGTAAAGCCCATCAGTAGCACGGACACCTAAAGAGAGCGTGTGCTTTCCAAGGTGTGTACCTGGGAATAACTGCCAGGTGATCATTTGTGTATGTTCATGTCCAAACATTCTGTAATTGTATTTGATCAAACGAAACCAGACTGCTTCCCTAAATTAATCACATACTCCTTCCTACAGAAAAATTGCTCTGATTTTTACTTTCAGATCTCACTTCTGTCCAGAGAACAAAAAACAAAATAAGCTTAGTGTTTTCCTTGTACCTTTATGCATTTCGAAACGTTCAAAAAGATTGTGATAAAACATTCAGATAAAAATACACCTTTTACAGTTCACAATCATGACAAACCTCAGCCTCAGAAGTGGGAATTTTTGATGGATACGGGTAGTTGTGAGCATAAAGTCAAAGGGGAAACTGTTACACAATCTTAACCAAAATGAGGACTGCAGCAGTAAATTAATATTAAATAGTAAATTAATATTAAATTGTCTAACTTAAAGGACCATTGGGCTGCACAGATCCTGGTGTTTGCATATTTTGAAGAACACCACAGTTTACTAAGACAACGGGGATAATGTCATCTGCTGCTTTTTATTGCCCGCAAGACAGTATTTGATTGCTACTCTCCCATTTATATATTGCATAGGGTCACTTTAAAACTGGGAAAGAACGTTAGCTGACTGCTAAAGATATTTAAAAACACCACCCTTGAGACAAGTATTAAACATTGTGGTTTATGCAATCATAATTGTCCATATGTAGCATAGTGCTGTCACGCTTTTTCTGTTTTCTTTTTTTAAAAAGTAACATTGGATTTCAGTCTTACCTTTAGAAGTGTCTGCTTTACAGCTACATCTCTGTAGTTGTATTCACCAATAACATGCAAGTTAATTCATTACTTGGATTGGATATTAGCAGGTTTTCTTTCAGGTACAAAAAAATTCCTCAGTGAGAGATGATGCCAAGGTCAGGAGCTTGATTTGTTTTTCTTGTCATAGACTTCTGTCAAAACAAGTGTGTGTTGTTACAAATAAATAGCTCAAACTGGAAATTAGTTGCCATTCATATCGTAATTATATTTTAACAGGGCAAAATCCCAACCCCAGCTGCCAGAGAACACTCAGCTAAAGCCAGCATGGGTTGGAACAGCGTGTGTGCTCCCTGTAATTGTAAATGTGGCTACCTCGGTCATGCTGCCTCTTCAGACTTAAAAGAATTAAGACCAAAGCTGTCCAAATGTTAACTGAAACTCCTAATAATTAGGGGTTATTAGGGGCTGTTAGCTGGCTTTATTTTCTACTGCAGTACTCTTGTATTTGTGGATTCTATTTATACACAGAATTAAGAGCTCTGTTTGAACAGGTAATCCAATCTCCTCTGTGTAATTTAGCCAATGATTTTTATTATTTTTTTTTCTGGTCTTAATTTTGGCTGTGTATGGTGAAACTGCAATACTAAAAATAATCTCATTCAATGTATTTTATCTGAAAGGATAAACCAGGTCACCTTACAAATGCTGGGTAGAATTCTGGAGATTTTACTTATAGAGGAAGCACCAGAGGTGCTGAGGGGAACTTCTCCATGTGCATCCTTCCCTCTAGTGGTTGCTCTTCTCAAAGGAAAGTAGCAACACCAACACTTCTGCATTAGAAACAAAGGGATGGGTACAGGATGGAGAGGAGCTATCGAGGACAGAGACAAGTAGACACAAACTTTTAGATAGCAGGAAATTAAAATCTTACTATAAGCCATATCAAGACAGAGATGTACGACATACTGTTGATTTGACAATATTTTTTGTAAAAATGCAATGTGTTCTTGAAAGATGAAAGATCACTCACATGCAAGACCAGCTTGTCAGCCACTTTACAGTCTCTCGCACTGATCCTTTTTGTTGGTCTGTCTTGTTTTCCCTTACTCCTAGTGCTTGCAGCAGCCCATAAACCATCCTATATCCCATCCATATGTTTTTCTCTTATCTGCTATATTCTTGCTCCCTTTTGTCTGTCCACTTCAGCAGCAGTAAACCTCTGTCCAGGTCTCCAGGTTCATTGCTCACTGTTCCGCTGCAGAAACACAGCTACCCCTGGGTAGCAAACAAGGGTGCAGGGGTTCAACCAGCACATGGAATTATCTTGTAGACACTTATTTCTTGCTGGCACACAGAACGTCATTGTCACATGCAATGAAGTCCAGGCACTAGAATGCATCTCTGGCCAGCTTTTCCGGGAGTTGAACCGTGGACTCCATGGAGTTTAAACACCTCAAAGGGACTGGGTAGGCTGCAAGAAAAAACAGAGGGGGAGAGAAAACATGCTGGAGTTTCATTCATGTCTGACATGGATGCTAAACTGCAAGAGTTTTCCAGCCCCTCAGCTGGAGGCATCTCTGTTCCTGTTTACTCTCATCCCTTTGCTTTCTTCCATTTTCACTCATTTTATGGCAGGGTTACTCTCTCCAGCCAGACTCATTTATTCTGGTTCTGAACAGAACAGTCTAGGTCTTTGTAATCTACAACAGCTGGGAGATTTCCTTAACACTTGTCATTTACTGCTCTGACAGAATAGGGTAACAGAGGCTATTAGATACCTCCACTTTTTCACTGCACATATTGGACATACGTGGTACCCGCTACAGAAACTATTACAGGGCAATCCCAGGGTGCATTTCCATCAGAAATCAAAATCTGGTGGGACAATGGTAATTGTCAGTTCTAGGGGGTTAGCTTTTCACCATAGGTTACCAGCAATTAAAATCCTGATAGTAATATTTCATTAAGGGCTCCTCCTCCTCCTAAGCAACTGATTTGTTATTCAACCAGCTAAAAGTGCCTGTAGCCTCCCCAGCAGACTTTAGACCAACCCAAGGTTCAAGAATAAATCTTTAAAAGATCTTCAAACTTCTACTGGGATAATTCTCATTGCGTTTATTTCTCTCTGGGTTTGGATGGGAAAATTATTAGTAGTTATGTGTATTTTCAGCAAAAAAGTAAAATAGTAAATTTTATCAAACACTGACTACAGCTACTTTTTATCATAAAATTTTACAAATTCCCCACCAGTGAGCTCATTAGTGTAAATGATAGAGCCTTATCTCAGGTTTAAAGTCAGCATTTTTCCTTAGCTACCACACAGCCTGTTTTCTTTCGTGACATGGTGATGGAGGACTTCACTCCAGAGAGCAGGGAAAATATTCCTCTCTGTTTTTCCAGTGCAATTGAGTCAGGCTGGTAAAAAACAAGCAGACTGAGTGGGATTTTAGTGCTGTCAGTATCCTTCTGGAAGCCTTTTCTAAAAGGAACAGAGCCTTTGCAGGGGAGAGAAGTGCACATTACACCACAAGCCTGGCGTGAGGGGCTTGTGTCAAGGGACAACAGAGGGGGAGCTATTTCTGAAGAAAATAATAGGCTCTCCCTATTCTACCCTCCAAAATCTTCGGGGCGTACAAGCACTACATGACCTACACACTAGTGTCTCAGGGTAGTATCACTGTTGCTCAGCACACACCAGAGCTGGGAAACCGTGGAGTCACGCTGGCAAAAAGCACAAGCGGTGGAGGTCTCCTCACTTTCCAGGAGCACCTGCAGAGGTAAGAGGAACAGGGCTGAGCTTTTAAAAACACTGGCAACTACTGATTTTTCAGTTGAAAATGATAACCTCAGTGGCAGAGAGAGGAGAAAGGGAGGGCAAATCTCCGACTACCAACCAAAATTCTCATGACTTAATGGCTAGCCTAGTAACTGTAGGGTAAACCTGTACGGCAGCATAGGAATGCTGCTCCATAGTGCTCATTGAACTCTGCTTTTTATGTACAGTGCTCTCTTGCATTCATCACAGTACATCAAAGCAACTCTAATGAACACGGTCAAGAGCTAAAGCTGGACTGTTCAGAGGGCTCCCCGTGTCTGGCTGCTTAGAAAGGGGCAGGTCATTATATCTGGTATTCACCTACTGCCTTCTGAAATTGCAATACAGCAAATTTCCATCTTCTGCACACTCCCAGTATTTTAAAGAATTGTTTGTGACTCTGAAGGAGAGCCCCATCCTCCAGTACCCATTCAGGCAAAATCCCGTTTGGCCCCTGGCAGTGCTGGGGAGCCCGGCTGGCGTCCGCACCCACAGCTCCTGGGGGCCGAGTGGGTGCCAGAGTGCTGGACCCTGGCAAGGGCCAGTGGGCTCAGTGGCTCTGCGCTGACCTCAGCGGCAGGCACGCTGCAAGGCAGTGTGCTGAGTGACATGAGAGGGAAAATACGCGCGCTGCAGACTGGAGAGCCTTTTCTGGTGAAAGGCGAGCAGTCTCTGGCAATGCAACAAACAAAACAACAGACGAGGGGAGGTGGATTTTGTAACGTTTGAGTTAATAAAGGCTGTTTGTGCCATAAACTCAGCAAAGATTTCTGCAGGAAACCTTCTGTCCCTAGAGTCAAGTGCAGTCTAGCTCAAAAAAAAAATCATGAAAGGAAGTAAAATACCTTAATTTGGGGAGAAGAGAATATATTTCATCGAAAATAAGATGTCTTCAATTCACTAATTGGAGCAACGATCATTTAGCTGTGAAACAAAGTATCATTATTAATTTGGCTTTGGTCAAGCAGTGTATTCCCTCCTCTCAGGTCCAGATTTCTGATTTTGCAGTGGGCTGGGACCTCGTGCCCCAGCTTGGGCAGGTCCCTCCCTGCAACAGCATCCTGTGGAGTGCTGATTCCCTGTAAAGCTCCATCCAAAGCCTATCAGGCTTAGAGTCCATTTCTTCTTTCATCTTCTCTCAGCCTTGAATTTACCTCACTATCCGTGGATTAGGATGTTTTATGTGATTTCTGGAATTGCATTTGCACTACAAGATAAGAAAGAAAAAAGAATAAAGAGACCTGCTTCACATGAAGAGTGGACTTTCATATTTCCATTTTTTTCAGGTTCACAGCACACAGGGAAGTGCCCATGTGTTGCAGTAAGCTCTGAGCCTCCTACAAGGCTCAGGGGAGCAGAGAAGGGATTTTTTTATTTACTGACCATCACAAGGAGCCCCTCAATGGCACCAGCGTGGAGGGTGAATAGGATATGTAGGCAGTTCTGCTTTTCCCCAAGGGCCAAATCTTCTTGTTTTGGAAACTGCTGATGTACCTGAACTTCAGAGGAAATACAAATGGCACTTTGTGTAGTTGTGGCTACTACTTGGGTCAAATTCTCATTCACACTGGAGTAGGTTTTGCATATATATTAAATACCAGAGAGGTGGAAAGAACCGTTGATGAATATGAGTACCTTGTTCTTCGTCCACACTGACTCCATATATGCGTTTCATCCCCTGAAAAACAATTTTCTAAGTTAAGCCTGTCACAACTATTCTATTTTCTTACATATTCTTTCCTCTAACTATACCCACGAGCAGACTGTCCATCAGTGCCACCAGCAGCTTGTGACAAACTGCTGTTTCAGTAATTACCGAAGGGCTGTATTACATTTGTGATGCTGTTCACCGGAGGGGCTCAAACTTAGAAAGGAAGACATCATCATTTTTCTTTTGAAGCTGAGACCCAGCCTGAGTCACTGGGCCGGCCACTGACTGGCTCAGCAGAGCAGCAGTGGCACCAAACATATCGTATTTATTGAATACTACAGAGGGGAACAATGAGATATAGGATGGTAACAGCAGTGATACAAAGGCAGCTAGACAGCACCGGATAAGGAATGGAGTCAGGTATTGGCCAGCCACCAGGATGAGCATATTTATAACAAAGATCATTTGAGGGTCAGAATCAGGACATAAAAGGAATCTGCTTTGTTTGCAGTCCCCTATATTTGGAAAGATCCACACTTCACCACCATCATTCAGCATATCTTTTGGGTACAAAAATGCTTAGAGATATTTCTCAAGATTTTAATAAAAACCTATGTTTTTCTTTTTCCACTTGATGACTTTTTTTATTCTTTTAGGTTTTCAAGTAAGCTAGGGCTTCGCAATTTGGGCTCGGTAAAATATTTGCCTATGGAGAAGCCTGGCCGTGTTCAATGACTGCACCACACCATTCTCTGACAGGGTCAGCAAAATTCTTAAGGGCTGGAATGTAAAAATTGTGTTGCACTGCATTTGCACGTTGTTTTTCCTTTATCCACAGAAACTCACCTCACTTACCTAAGCCCTTTTGCATACTAGGTTTTATTTACAAATTGGCAGTAAAGGGCTGTAGTCTCTTTGACAGTTTGCAGTTAATTGCACACAATCTGTTTAGGCTTCAAGATGCACCTTTCATAAACGATGATATATTCCAAAAGGCAGTCCAACTGGCTGCTTTACATATTGCATATATTTTTCACATTTCCAAGACAGGACATATGCAAAATCATTTTACTGTGGCACAAACACAGGAAAGATGATTTGGAAGAAAGGCCAGAGGTTCTGTTTCTAATTCTTCCACTCACCTGCTGCAGTCTGTGGGTAAGTCATCCAATATTTCTCTGCCTTTCTTCTGCATCTGCATAAGGTTGTTTATTCTTCTAAGAGCTGGAACTCAATGAATGAAACTCTAATTTATTATTATTAATATATTCCAATAAATGGTTGCAGTGCTTTAGCATTGCTTTGAAGTCAGTCAAAGAAGTATTAAAGAAATAGTGAATTGTAAGAAAAGGCAGTTCAGTCCATCTGATATGCCTGCATTGAAATTTTACTTGTGGGATGACCTCCTCAGAGCAAGAAGCTGATAAAGGTGCATGTGCTAAATGGATCCTGGAGTCTTAAGGAGCTTTTTCTCTTTTCACTCATCCATTGTGTAAAGAGTAATGTGAGTCATGTGCCAAAATCACTAAAAGCAACTTTTACAACATAAAGCATTTTAAATACCTTATATTGGCATCATACCCATCGCTATTCTTGCAACTAGCTCCTGTTCTACTTTCATTATTCACTCCTTCCTCCCACCCTGTCTTACTGCTTTGAATTATGGGCAACTCTTAGAAAAGCAACATACGCTTTAATTACACACGTAATATTGCAATTGATTCAAACTACTTTGTTTCCCTAAAAAGCTATTCTTTATTTGCTGGCAGACTCCTTGTTTGTGATCCTAGCAGTGTCAGTCACATCAGGAAAGCCATCTTAGTCATAAAGTAGCTATTGTAGAGGAAGCATTATTGGTTCTGTACAGGGCTCTTTAGCAGTAATTATGTACAGCTTTTAGTGATTTTTGAGAGTCAACCAAGCAGCGCTGATACAAACCATTTGCAATGACATGCAATGATGCCTATATAGTATTTTTACAAGCAAACTAAAATAAAACATTTTGGTGGTAACATGTGAATTAGCTTTGAGGCTTGCAATGCAGTGCTCATCAAGTGTGTAACATTTAATTACAAGACCACTGAGCATGAGTGAGGTTCTCTGAGCTTTTCATCCCTACAACAGAAAGATTCTCCCACTGAACCGACAATTGGAATCCTCTCATCAGATATGCCCTCAGCAGGCCAAACTGGCATTTAAGGGACTGAATGCCTTTCAGGACCCTATCTGGTGAAGTGTTTCACGGAACTCCTGGTGCTTGAGATACCTCATTGAATCCCACCTGCAAGGAGCTGAGAACTGCAGGGACTATGTACCACCAGTCTGTAATCAGCAGCAGTTGTGCCTCCGGCAGAAGAGCTCAGTCTGGGCCATTCTGTTTTCTACTGTAATAAACTAAATCATACCATACTTCAGGAGTAATGTGCAGTGTCTTCATACATCAATGCCAGATCGGTTGCTTTTGACATGTTGAAGTGGACAGGAGCACAGGAAACTCCAGCAGTTCTGTTCTGTGTTCTGCACTGAATTGGTACAATTTGCATCTGCTTGTGCTTGGAAGTGTGGATTAGATCTTTCATTGGCTCTGGCCCCTAAGACAAACAGAACCAAATTATTATTTGTCTCAGCCTTTACTTCTAGATGCTTCTCAAAAGGTAGTGCATGTTTTGGTGTGTGGTCTAGGTTTCAGGCTCGGTACCTATCTTCTAAATCTTGGAATCTGATATTCCTGAGGTGTGGCCAAAGAGTGGTAAAACCCTGGAGGAGAAAGGCCTCAAGACTGATTAATTATATGGACATAAGTTCTCCAAGCCCGTTCAGAGCTATATAACTCCCTGCCTTCTCAAGATACCTTGCCATTCTCCTGTTAGGGTTGCCACAGGGTATGCCCGGGGGTCCACTGACAAAGCAGAGGACTAGCAGGTATCTAAGAAGCAGCACACAGAGGTTTTGCTTGTTCATGCTTTCTCTCCAAGACTGACCACGCATGAACAACCATCTTCCATCTGTTTCATTTTCTGACTGACTTTCCCCTGCCTCTGACAAACACCTTAGATGCTCTTGACCAGTTCAGAGCCCAGTGACTATTGTCCCCAGATTTTGGGGGCTTGCAAGCAAGGCCCATTGCCCTGATGCAGAGTTCCCAGTCCTCACCCAAAAGAAAGAGAACTGCAGCCAAGGTGGAGGAAAGAGACAACTGGGAGACTGGACTGAAATTTCCTGTCAGCATTCAGAAGGACCAGAGAATGTTATGCAGAGGTTCTGGCATCTGGTTACCTAAATCCTGTATTTATTGTGAGCTTTTGTTTGGGGCTCGCAGACTCTCTGTTAACATATTTTGATTTCTGGCTGTATATATTATTCTTGAAGTGGAAACCCTCAATGAAAGCACTCACGGGTGTTTTTCATCAATAACTCTACCAGCTTAGTGATGAAGCTAGAAAAGAACACGTGTGGAAATTGAAAAGTATCTCATCCAGGCAAACATCTACAGCTTACTAAGTTTTGCCTAATCTGATAGTGAATGTTGTAATTTCATATGTGCTTTCTTAAAGTCATAAAGCTTGGAGCTAAAATAAAAATATGCAAAATACTATTGTGAAAGCATAAAGCCTGTTACAGTCCAGTCTTGCTCAAAATGCTAAGGGCTTCCTCATTTTTGAGTTTTGAATACTTGTATTGACAAAATTAGCATGTCACAAGGAAGGAAGTTTAGAATAATTTGATTACAAGAAAAGCCTGAAATTATTTAAATTAACTTCTTGATTAAAAGAATCAAATAGAAAATCAATTAGCCATTTCAAAATCCAAAACTGATGCCGTTTTCATGTATGTTTGAGAGATAAAACATTATTCTATAGGTTTGCTGGGACAGGAGTTTCCTCAGTATCCATCTAGTGTAGCAAATATATTTGCTAAGTTACTTGTTACAGACAACATTGTGTGTGTGTTGTCCCAGTTCTCTAGACGCTGGAAAATGAGAAGCCCGAGGAACTGGATGCCCTGATGGATGTGAATGTGACTCGATCTGGGACAGCTACTTGTTAATGTTCTGAAAAAATCTGGCTTCCCAACACTGACATGTTACCTTTTTATGCAAATAGTAGTTGCAACAGCATGCTCAATCTTTGCTATTTCATGATTAGTGTTCTCATGTCCAATCAATAAATCCCCAGAGTCTCTCCCTATAATGGCCATTTTGCTCAGTCTCTCCAGTAGGGAGGCCTATTTAGCAGCAGGTTTTCAGCAGACCAAAATGCAGAATCAATAGCCTGAGAATAATCTGCCCACTTGTCCTTATGAAATACTTGTATTTTTCCATGCAAGTTCTAACAGACCAAATGACTTTTCCAATATGTAAGGGTTTAGTGCCTCGTATGGAAGTCCATCAACCACACAACTGTCAGCACACATGATAGGATCTCTCAAGGTCACTAGTGAATTGACTAAAAAGCTTCAGTAGGGCTTTAAAGTCAAGTCATGCAGATACAGAACACCCACCTAAATGGTTACAAATTGCTGGTGAGTGACTACAGCACGTAGGTGAGCATAGTCTGAGGAGGACATGCAGCTTTCTTCTCGTGCTCTTGCTCCACATGCCTCCCTTCTGTTACATGAGACAAAAATCAAAACCTCTCCGCTGTGTACGGTCCTCACCTGGGGCAGGGACACTGATGCCAGCATCCCTTCTGGGTTGTTTTTACCTGCCTGTGTGGTCACAGCCTGGTGCAGTTGATGAGAGCAGCCCAGTCCTCTGTCTGTCCCTCGGGCAGGGTGCAGAGGCCGGGGAGCACATCTGCGTTCTGTCCACCAGGTATCCCTCTCTGATTTGAACTGTACTGTGGGACCATTTTTTCCTTTGAAAAGTAAATACAATACAATTATTATTAATAATTGTAATAACGGTGATTTAAGAGGACTTAAAAGCTATTCACAATTAGCTTCTTTTCTTGAATCCATTAATATAGTCACAAGAATACAGTAATCTGCACATCTTTTTGGATCTGGGATATATCTGTTCTTATCCTAGCCTTCAAAGGAGAAGCCCTTAGCAAAGGGTCTGAGGTTACATTTTCATTTTTAGCTTGGTTTCCTAAGGAAATGAGGGTCATGCCATTGCTATCTGTCTGTCTGTCCTTATTTTTCCTCTCATATTGCCTTACAGGAACTTTTGAGCATGTCAGTCTCAGCCAGGATAAAAAAGCATTGTAAGTCTCAAGAATAAATATGTGCCTGTAAGACTTTGTGGACATTTTTGGCTGGAAAGCAGAAGGAAACACAAATTACAGTTCTCGCTGAGCAGAGGTGAGGAAAACACAGCAGCAGCCAATGGACAAACCAAGACCAACCATTTATTTGCACAAGGCTAAGTTTGGACAAACCAGGGCAGAAAGGGCTTCTCAGCTGGGGAGGATACAACAGGGAGACCCGACTGCTCCCAGGAGCACAGGGCATCTCTCCCTCGCAGACACGTCTCTAGCTCTGTGCTTCACAGCTGTAGTTAAAATCCTGTCATCAAATTCTGCTTTCCCTGCCAAATAGTCAGGATATCTTGCAGATTACACATAGCAATATCATCCCTGTTCTACAGAGATTACAATTTAGAGATATAAATTATAGTAATTTCCAAAACCTACTGTCTGTCTAAATTTTGAGTTACAGGCTGGAATATATTCTCACTGTATCAAAAACATCCAGCTGCTCTCAGATAGGGCCTGATCCTTTTTTTTTAAATGTAGCCAACACAAATCACTGAGTTTAGTGATGCAGGACCAAATTTAGGCTGTGCTGCTTTGTATTTGGTTAGTAGCACTTGACAGGATAATGTAAACGCATTTTTTTTGTATAAACTTCATATGTTAGTAGCACTGTGTTGTAGACAAAAGCTGTGAGAGAAATCCCCACAAAAAGAATTAAAAAACCGAACAACTGATGGTAGCAAAGAAAAAATTCACCATGAGAAAACCATAAAATCAATAGATTATGAAAGCTACTCTGAGGCTTCCACTGCTAACATCTCAAGGCTTTATTATCAAATATCAAAAAATCATTACTGCAATATCAAAACATTCATAATAACAATATAAAAACTCCACTCAATCTGTTCCTGCAGGGATCTGATCTAAAAATCCACAAGAAAAAAAAAATTGCTGTGAAAATGGCAGTTGGCCAGTTCAGTCATTCTGCCAACCTGGTTCTATAATTGTACACTAGTCACTGCACTGCAGTGCCACCACTGTAGACAACTTCAGAAGATTTGCTCAACCAAATCAGACAAAATACGAACCCTTTTAGGAAAGTTCCTAAGTGCTGTTAGCAGGTGCTCTATTAGTGGCTTTGTGTATCTTTGTATCTAGCATAACTGATTCCCTATCATTTAGCAATGACAGCTTAGAAGCCAAACCTTGTGTTCCCCTGCAAAAGACCAACTCCTACCAACTTTAATGTTTCCCAGATTTCCTTACCTCATAAGCAAGAGGCATTCCAGTTGGCATGGGAAACCTTCATCCTTGCTGTCTATGGGAATGAAGTTTTAAGGAAATCCATTTTCTATCTGGCAGAATTCTTTTGTTTGAGACCAATTCTGCACCTTTCATGTGCAGTTATGCATAGAACTGTCAAAACTAATGGAACTCTTTTCTGAGCCTACAAAAAGGGTTTGTAGTTCATAATGGCAGTACTGAGGAGGATCATTCTCCATTTACCAGTGTAACAAGAACAGGCAGGAAAGCTTTCTTGTCCAGTTTATCAGGTGACCTGCTTCATTCTTGACACTTGAAACCCTGAGTCTGACCTGAGATTTATAACCTCACTCAACTCATTGTAGTGCGCTGTTGTATTCAACATATATTTATAAAAGCCTCCTCTATTTGGGGACAAATCATAAATATACACAAATAACAGATGTTTGTCTTCTCTTAAGCTTGAAATAAGTAAAACTCATTGTACTTCCATTATAACTTGTAAAATTTATACCTTTTGTGGGTGACTTTCCTCTTGAATGTGTGGGTAGCAGATGGCCCTTCTGAATCCCAGAAAATGCACAGAGTTGTCTGACTAGACCAAAACAAGGCGGTTTAAAAATTGAAGGGTTGTCCACAGGAACAACAGGGTGCTTTCAGTTGGACAACCTCACATGAGCTTACTCTGTGATCTTCCATATGGGAAAAGACCTGTGGAAAAAGTATCCAGACCCACCAAAAGTGAGATATTTGTAGGTGAGAAACATCACATCAAAATAACATGTGAGCAGAGTGTAGATCTGGCTTGTATACGTTATATACTGTCTACACGTCCTTGGCTTTTCTTCTGCTACAGGCAGACTGTCTGCAGTCCCCCTCCAGCCTTTCAGCTGATAATCTACTTCCTGACAATAACTAGCAAAAGACTAACATTGCACTTGGCTCTGCAGTAGACTCAAAACAGCCCACAGGCACGGCACAGGGTCAGCCTGCTGCTGGGCTGTTTGTTTATTTTGGTTGACATTTTCCTTTGTCGAGAATCTGTTCCTTGTTATTCAGTACGTAGAGCCCTGCACATATCCTATCTGTTTAACTGTCTTTGGATAAAAGTGGGTATTTTCCCATGTCAATAAGTGCTCTGGTGTGAAGCTGTGAGCTGGCCTCTGAGAGAACCGCCCCCTGCTGAGTATCTCACTTCTGCATTGAGTTTTCTTTGTTAATCATGTGCAAAATAAGCAGGCTTTCTGTCTAGCAAAACCCCATCATTAATTTTTCATATGAGCACTAAAGTCTTGAACAGAATCCTTGAGTGGCTTCAAGGAATAATAAAACCAAAGAGCTACATTTTCCTTTTTCCCATCTTAGTTATTTGATATTTTAAGAAAACTTTTTAATGTAGAACCTCAGTTCTCTCAGCTTCTCAGTGACACATTCATTCTGAAGGCTACATTTGACCTTCAACTTTGTCCTTCATTAGCAGAATCACACCTAAACACTTCTTCATTTTACTGCAAATGAGACAGATGCAACGTGTATTCTGTTCGGCCCCAGCATTAGGATTATCCCAAGAGTGGCATTTATGTTCTTGTAGTTCCTTGGTATAAATAAATATCAAAGTAGGAAGACCAATCTGTACTCCACTAGGAATAATAAACTAAAATAATATGGCACTGATTCTGTTTGGGTTGTCTAAATGTGTTTTTATGATTGTATATGTTTATGGCTTTCTCACACAGCCACCATGAATTCCAGGCAATTAAAAAGGACATGAGTTCTGAAGCTTTTTAAAAGGGGCTTTGCTTTCCAAATGGTATGTATTAAAAGCAGGATACATTTTTTTTGACAGAGCCACTGCAAAGTCAACAGTCCCACATTTCCCCTGCTCCAAATTTCTTCCACTTCTTCTCCCACCTGAAATAACCAATTAGAATATTTCTGTAAGCTGAGAAGAAAGGCAGGGAAAGATTCCTTTTATGTTTGCACATATATTAGATGCATTGCTCACTTAAGCAGGCCCTCTGTGGGCCCCAGATTTGAAAGCAGCTCAGAGGGAATATATAGCAGTATCGGGACATCTACCTACCTACACGCCATACCATCTGCTTTTTCATGTTGAATCAGTCCAGTATCACAGTCCGTGTGATTGAGAACAGTTCTGTCCTTGCCACACACTGCCCAGCTTTCACCCCCACTTGACTCAGGGGCACAGATTTTTCTGTCGTGGGTGAAGAGAAGAACTTCATTTAATTGGATAAATAAGTAACTCTCCTCTAACCTACCCTGAACTGGAGAGCCTGTGTGGCATCATAAGTTACTGAACAAAGAATTAAAAAATATGAATAGTGAAGAAGCAGTAACTTTGATCAGACTGTTAAACATTGTTTTTCGCTACTTACATCAATTCAAAAAGTAAAGAGTAAAGGCTGAGAGAGAAAAAACGGTATCTTTAAACAATTTTCCAATTATGAATTAAGTCCAGTTCCAAATGTTTACATTCAAGAAATACTTCAGAAGAGCGCAGAAAACTAGATTTGACAGATAAATCAAAGAGCTACGTTTTTAAAAGGTAAATATGCAATGCTCCTCCCTCAGGTCAAACTGTCCCTATCCACATGACAATACATGCGAAAAAGCAAATAAATAGGAGAAGATGATTAAACTCGACATTTTGCTTTCTCCAGTAATTTTTAGAGACTATGATTCCTGGATTATAAGTAATCTAAGATCTGGTCCACAAACTTCCCCATAGCCATCAGTGGAAAAACTGGACTTAGGTGTTAACAGCATAACAGTTCAAAATTTGACCAGATTCATCATGAAAGGAGAACTTATTAAAGAGTATATCTACAGCAGTCATTCATGTGTTTATAACACACCTGGAATAAGCATCTGCAATCTCTGCAAGGTCTGGGGACATGGAATCATACTTCCAGCAAGTCCATGGCACACTCTTTGACACACAATGGATGTGGGCAAACATACACAGAAATTCTGGCTCAAGAGTCCACAAACAACTGTATTTTGTGGGAAAATCACCATGGGGTTCTGCCACTTTGGTCATAAGATGTAAGACTTATGCACTGTTCACTGTAGCTTTGGTCCATCAACCTATTACATGAGCATTTTACTAGGTGCATAGTCATAACAAGAACTGTTATCCCATTGTGCTTAAGTGCTGAATGCCAGCTATGTTAATAGAAATGTATCATCATGTCATTATTAAATATTTATTTTGTTGTAGCATCAAGAGACCAATCCTGTCAGGTTTCCTCTGTTAAATTTTTAACGAATGATAGTCCCTGACAAGATGACATGAGTCTGTGAATGAACAGGAATTGACACAAGCTTCCTGTGTTTTCAGAGGAAAGGTGTAAACCCTGCCCAGGACTCTTGTTCAGCAATGAGTTCCCTTCTGCAGACAGAATAGGCTCTCCCTGAGATAACCTCTCGCAGTAGCAGGGCAAAGAGGGAAAACCCCAATGAGCCGAAAGTGTTTCCAAAGGCAAGAAGCAGCAACCCCATCCCTCTAGAGAGCTTAGGAGGCAGGAAGAGAAACTAAGCAGAATGGGAAAAGTCCAGCTCGTTGTATGAAAATTACAGCCCAATTTTTACGTGTTTCTTCAAAGCAAGTTCTGAGCCTAGCAAAATTATCCATCATTAGCGAGCAGGCCTGAGCTGGCTGTTGGGTACCAGCCTGCAGCAGCAGCAGACTCAGCGCTGCCCCGGGCGAGAACTGTGCTGCAGGAGCAGAGCTCCCCTCCTTACCCGGGCGGAAAGTCCCCGGCTTGTCTATTACAGCAGGAAATGTTTTGAAATCTGAACAATGAGGGAGATCTGGGGGCAGACAGCACAGATAATGAAAAGAAAAAAGAACTATTACTTGGAAATTATTGTTGCTTTGTCACTTTTCCTTAATTTCCTCAGTAACTGGTAGAAACCGTTCCTTAGAAGATGTTTAGGAAATAACATCCATAACACCATTTCCCTGCCTCAGTCTTAGCCATTGTTTCCATCCTTTTACTTTTGATGACAGGTGAGTTTCAATTGTAGTCCTTTTTATGAATACTCAGTGTATAAATTATGCAGATTAGAGTCTCTAATTTCAGAGTAAATTTCAAAGATTCTGCTCACCTTGAGATGTGTAACAACTGCATAACACTTTTATTTCATTCTTCAAAGGTTTTATGATCAAAATTCTTGTTTTAAATAATGCCCATAAAATCCCTACATTCACTTACGAAAGCAGAATCTGCAAGAATTAAATAACAAGGTTTAATCTTCAGTTAATTTTTTAAACTCAGGTAAACAATACTGATGTTCACTGTAACACGTAATTTGAAAGGAAAAGTGTTTTTTGTAGTTTTTAATTAAATATGGTCCACAGCTAGAACAAACTGACCAGGAGGCAGACCTTCAGCTGGTGCAAAGCATTTTTTAAGTCAATGCAGCAAAAGCAATGTATATCAACAAAGAACTAAGGTGTTATCAAGGCTCTGACTCTGGAAAAAAACCCAACTCTTTGTTGATCCATGCTGAAATTGTGGGGGCTGCATGTGGTGGACAAGGATGCAGCCGCTTGGACTTTTAGGCTTGGAGCTCAGGGTTGAGAAAGCATTTCCTGAATTGCCATTTTCAGTTTTGAGCTTTCCCTGGCTGTTTGGTACTAAATTCATTGGCCCGTATCTCTGCAATACAATGAGAAAAACTTTCCTTATTCCACAAAAAGCTTTTTGGATTTCAGATAAACTTCTTGTCAGACGTCGGCACGAAAGAGATCTCTCAAAATCACAACCTCTACACCAGAATAGCAAATACTTCCCCAGTCCACAGAAGGCCAGCTTTCAATGGATACTTAACTGATGTAAAATAAACCAGCTTGACCATGGGCAATCAAACAAGGTTCTGCAGTAGGCCGTTGCCTGATGGCAAGGTAACATCGTAAGGATGTATATTTGTGTGTCTGGTTAAATCAGCTAGAGACATCTGAACAGCAGTTTCCTCCATTTCTTGCATGAGTTACCCCAACTACTGATCTGCTGGCCACATTGGTCCAGGCAAAGGCCTTGCTTAATGTCAAGCTTGTAAAAATCAGTATTTTGGCTCCTACAAAGCTGCTTTGGCTTTGAAATGCGGTGCCTTCCAATGACACGCCATTTAGTGAAACATTCCAAGTTAACCTGATTTGCATGATTTGAAATTAAGCCCCAAAATGCTAAGATGGCACCAGAAGAGAAATATGAAATTATCTTGGAAATCGCTCGTACCTCCCTATTTGTGTTGCATGGCAATTAAATGGCTGAAGGTCAATTGCAGTCTTAGAGCTATTAGGTCTGGATTGCTGTGCGTCACAAGCCTTTTCACAAGAACCTGACAAATCTCTCTCATTAATAACAAATGACAATCTCGCTGGTGCTACAATGCATGTTACATTTAATCAATTTGCTATTTGTATTCATTATGTACATCTATTTTGAGTCATGAAAAATTGAAAAGTAATTACGACATGGAAGAGCATCATGGATAACAAATGAGATAAGATGAGAAAAAGTACTATTAATTGGTCAGTTGTGCTTGTCAGTACATTTAAAGTAATTAAGGCAAGGTATGAGATAAGACAATTGTATGCCTTTGAAGTAAAACAGAGCATCAGGATAACCACTGGTATGGTACTCTGGTTATGACAAAAATTCAGTCGTCTAAACATGTATGGTATTAAGATACGCTTTAAAGAGCTCTTTAACTATATCTTTTACTTAAAGATAGTCAGTCACTTCCTTGAGCAAAATGCAATTGTGATGCCTGGTAGCATGACCATGCTATAAATAAGACTGTCAGCATCTCCATTATAGCCCCCCCTGCCAGGGGCTGCTAACTCATCTCTTCTACATTTCAACAGCCTCCAAGAGGGCAAACAAATTAGTGACTCAGATGTCTATTTCTGTACTAAAAAAGGAAGAACAAGTTAAATTGTTTTTAATCAAGAGAATATCAAGAAGATGACAAATTTTTAGGATTTTCCTGTGAACCAGAGTTTAATGTATTCCCTTAAAAAGTGGAAGAAAATGCATCTTCCTATGAGACAGAGCTGGGCTGATGCTGTTTTGCACCTTGGTAAGACCCAGAAAAGTGGAACATCCACACTATCTGCATTTAATGAACAGCTGCTGACTATTTCTGCCTGTTAGTTTATCAGCCTTTCACCAAACCTAATAGTCCACATTACTTCTGTTGCCAGTATACATGAACACAGAAGAACAAAGGGCCACATTCAGAAACAATGAACGTGCCTAATTCAATCTTGAACAGAACTCTGAGGAACTTACATGTCCACGGCCAACACAGCAGTCCTGGGAAGTCCTCTGTCCAGCCGCTTCCTGTGAGCCTCTGAGGTAGGTAACTCTCTGGTCTCCAGTTTCAGCCAGGGTCAAACTGGGCAGCATCTCACATACGGACCCAATCAGTGCACGCAGCAAGAACCCCAGGGGCTAGTCCTAGTAAGTGCACTGGATTTGGCTTCTTAAAACTGGACCTGCTACGTACCTTACTTCAAATTAAACTGTCTAGCACCTAAGACAGGGCTCAAAGACGAGAGTGAAGACTGGACTGGTCACAGGCAATATTCTGTGTCGGCACCACAGATCTTCCTGAAAATAAAATGCACACAAAGTCTTAAATTAAAATTCACGCATCAAGTTCTTAATAACTACTTCTCGTGCTTCATAATTAAAATTCATCCTTATAAACATGCTTTAGCAGAGGCAGTGGTTGGGAGTTCCTGCTATGCAGAGTCACAAGTGTAAACTTTAGGCCATTTCTGCTGAAAAGGGTAGCTTTAAGGTTGAATTAGAACAGAAAATAGAGCAAAGACATAAGAACAGAAAAAGCCATGGCTGACAATCACTTTCTTGAGAAAGAGAACCACAGTGACAAGGGAGGGCAAAAGTGCTGAGGAAGGTGATGACTGTATTGCTGTGACATCTGGGAAGTAGAGTTTGGTCATAAAAAATGCTCAGCATTAGCAATTATAGTAGCTTTTCTTTGACATTGCCCCTGAAGTTTAGAGGGAATCTCATTGATTTCATAATGAATGGTATTCATTTTGTAAAGCTTTATTGTAAAGCGTCATGAGGAAAGGCGTCCTCAGGACACTAAGAAATAGAATGAAAAACCTGCAAAAAGGTGTAAAGAATTCTAAATCACTGCATTGTCTACATATTAATGTAAGTGGCTACTAAATGCGCTGGCTGATTAATGCTTCCTTCCCCTTAAAGAAGAAGAATTAGTAAAACACTATTTAAAGAACCGCAGGAGTGAATAAAACCAGAACTAGCAGCACAGTGATTACATGGGAAACAAAACACAGTAAAGCTAATGTGCTTTCTCAAACAGGATTAGATCTAGAAATTGACAGCTAAAGCCATTCAACTGGGCAACATGAAGTCTTCATTCCCTTGACATAAAGCATTTTTTATCACTTAAGTACCTTGCAAGCTCTGTGTGTATACACCGTACAGTGTATTCCCCACCAGCAGTGCGGTGTGAAAATTCTCAACTTAAGTCATTCTAGAAAAGAGTTTCAGCTTATCAGAGAGCTTTTTCTTTAACCACTTGTTCAAAGAGCTTGCAACTATTTATTTGTCATAATCCTGTAGTCAACAAAAATGTTAGACTTTTGTGAAATTACAGAAGAATGAGCTTTTTGAAGAAAAGACTAGATGTGTATGTCTACTGTGAAGACCCTCTCAAGGAGAACAAGGATGTCCCAGATACAGAGTTTTGTAATTAAGGTTTCAGACAGTTCCTTGGTCTGAACAAAAGAGTGAAGGCAAAGATAAAAAAGAAATTGATATACAGGACAGGATTATCTAGACTGGTGCAAACTTCAAATGGAAAAAGAAGAGTTTTTGGTGTTTTATAGGACATGTCCCAGTCAGCCTCGGCACAATAAAACACGCTGGCTCCCAGCCCTTCACAGCGTTTGCTCGGCCAACAAGACCTTGACCCCTGTTCTGCGTGAGAGACAGCCGCATCGGTGCAGACCCTGCTGTGGCTCTGCAGGCACAGCAGCCTCCCCAGCTGGTAGGGTTGGGGTTAAAGTAGGTCTATTTTATATCCAAGTGCATAACAGCTAATCCAAGTATTACAAACATTAGGGGGATGTAATTATGTAACTTAAGACCATGCATGCAGCTTCCTAGATTTATGAATATAGTGTAGGTCTTGTGTTTATTTGGAAGGAAATTTATATATCAAGCACTCCACATAGCGGTATGTACTCAAGTTCTATTGACTCCCGGCTGGTTGGAAGTAATTATATGATTTCTCAATAAGCATCAGAAGTCAGCCATAAAGTTCAATTATTTTGACATAAGAGATCAATAACAGGAATCTGAAGCAATTATAGGCCCATGGTTCAGAAGCTGCTTGGCTAAAAATGATCACGTGGTGAATCAGTCCCAGACTACAGCTACAAGTTCAATCAGCGGTGTGGTTCTTCACATCAAAGCACGCATAATCAATGGTTTATTCAAGTAACGTAAGCTGTTATTACTTCGCATTTCCAGAATACACCTCACACCATGGGCTGCATTCTGGGCTGAAGAGTAACTCTGAATGCAATATTAAAGTCTGCCACCATTCATATCTGAAAAGCACAGAGATACCAGCATACATTCATTTCTTTTTTAAAATCAGCATCAACACACTGTCTCTCACATTAAATATTGATCAAACTTCTGAGTCGACGAATTTAATCATTGAAGCAAACAGAAGGCAGCACTGGGATACCCACTGTTAGGGCCAGTCCTGAGTACCTGCACTGGACACTCTTCCCAAGCACTCCCGCTGCCCTCTCCCTCCCGGGAAGCAGACTGGCAGCAAGCTCTGCTGTCACAGCTCAGCCGTGTGGCCAAGGCATTGCCACATGCTTCCCAGCTCCACACCACACTGCCTCCTGCCCACCATCCCAGTGGCACTGCTAGTACCTAAAAGCGTCAATAATGTAGAGGTATCGTGTCTCTCTAACGATTGCCTTGTTCCTGGTGTCTTCTCCCGGTTCCTTTGCTGTCATGAGCAGACAGAGGGCACTGAATACTAGTGTTTTTTTCTGGCTATGATAACGATTTGACATAAAAGATAATGTTAGACACAGTTAGGTACAGATGTGACTTTGGCAGTTTCCCTCCTTTCCCATTTCCTTCTGCTCTCTTTGAAGCAAGTTTACAGCAAGCGAAAATGAGCAATGAAGTATTGCTACACTCCATTTTATTTTATTTACTAGTGCTGCTGAGTCTGGACAGATGTTGACCACTGTTTTATCTGGATTGGTCCAAACAGAGTGCACCATTAGGAAAAAGACACTTCCACTTTGGCACTGCAATCATTATGTTCCAAGAGGACTGTTCTCAAGTACAACACATACAAAAAAAAAGAAAAAAAGAAAACTGTGATGCAAAAAAAGTAAACACGTGTAATTTAGACTCCAGCATTTGGAGCTTAGGGTCACAGCCGAGGCTGTTCAGTAACCTATTAAATAGCAGACAGTGTGTCTAACAATTTGATTAAGCAAACCACAAGGCTATGCTTAAAAATCATTGCTCTCCTGTTTGCAAATGACTTGCTTAACTCAGTAAAAAACCAAAACCCAACAAAAAACACCAATCCCCCAAGCCTAAGAAAGATATATTTTCATAGGTTCAATAGTTTGGCTGTTGTTCACCTTGGAGATGATAATTTACTTGGTCCTTGTGCAGATAATTAAGATTTTTTCTGTATCCCTCTATCCCTGGCAGTAAACAGAGACCATAGCTGCAAAAAGACAAGACAAAAACCTTTCCCTTCTTTCTTACTTTCTATCCTAATTGAACAGTCAAAACGTTGTTATTTTAAATAGTTTAACCAATACTAGAATGGTTAAAAACAGAGGGCAAAAAACGTAGTGGAGATATTGTTTCTCCACCAAGAGTCAAAACTTTCACATTTCATTTTCAAATACAAAAATTTTGACCTGCTTCGCTCACCACAAAAGCCTGAAAAGCAAGACAGACTCACACCATGGAGAAGTGTTAAAGAGCATCCTTCAAGCCACTTGGGCAGCAGACTGTCAAGAAACCAGAGCTTTCTTTAGAAGCAACCAGAAGGACTGTGTATAGACAAACACTTAGAGAACCACACCCTATAAGAAAAATAACATCTACCTTTTAAGCATTCTGTCTAATACTGTTTTATATCCTTAAGAGCTATACATGTAGTTGTTGATCATGCACCAGTATTGCAATACCAGTATGGTCTGAACTGGTCATCACAGTAGCACGTGTCTAATTTCCAAGTGTGGATTCACTAACCAGACAGAACAATCCCAACTTGTTCAGACAATTCAAACCATGCTCTAAAGCACCATGCCTCTGTGACAGTTGTGATACATCAGGACATTTTCCTCAATTAAGAATTTTGTAAATGGGGCTCCTCATTATTCTCCAAAGGGCTGCTTCTGTAAGCTACTACCTGTGCATGTGTGCGTGCAAGGTCACAGCAACAGCTTCTTGTTTCTTTTGAGCAAAGCTTGCTCCTGTGAACAAGCTTGCTTGGAAACTCCCAAGCCCGTTAAAGCCTGCCAGCAACCCATGCAGCCAGCCAGTTCTTCAAAGGAATCTCCCAGCCTTGGCATTACTTGTATCCCTTGTCCAGGGACAGAACATTTGTTTCTTGAAACTGGAGCGACCAGTGTTAACTGAGCAGCCAAACCAGGTCATGCTGCCTGGACTCCTTCTGGCACCTCTGCCACCCGCTTCCACGCCAAGGCTTATCTGCTCCCTGCAGGAGGCTTTCCAAAAGCAAACTCCTTCCTGGACTCTCCCCAAAAAGCAACTTACTCCTAAGCTTTCCTTGACCACTGGGATGTTAATAAGGCAGCAGAAATGAGACTCAGACCACCTCTGTTAAAGAGAGGCACATCTCCTGCCACTTGACACCAATATGCAGGTTTAGCACTGTCCGGTGTTATCCACCATGGTTTCATTCACCATCTATTTCATAGATATTAATCTATGTACACTTTTCATGGCTTTCGGTTAATCTGTAATATTTGAGGTGAAGTTATTTTACTTTTTCCCTTTCTCAGGCTCTATGGAAGCTATCTGTGCCATTTGGCTTGTGTGAGCACCGACAAATCCATCCCTTGAGAGACAACTAATTAGTCACAGGGAGGTTTGAGTCTTATTCCTAAGAAAGGAAGTAATGTCATGGTGGCAAAACTTGTCACCTTTGCCTGATCGACCTTAAAAGAGAAAGACCGTTACCGCAAAGTCCAATCCATTTGTGTGACAGGGGAAGGCATACTGATTTATCTGGGGTGGAAAAAGTAATAATCTAAAAATATTCAAAGAGAAATCATCTGCAAGCCGTGCTAACATTTTCACAGGCAGCTCTCTCTTCCAGTGCCACAAATGAATCAGAGTATCAGCAACACAGTGATGGGCAGTTATTTAATGAGTTAATCTCATTAGGATATTTGAACTCTCAGAAGAGGCTCAACCCATTAGCTACGTGAGAGCTTTGAAACGAGCCTTTCAAAAGGACTATAAGAATATATTAAAAAGTGTTTAATACGCTGTGGGCTTTACCAGGGTTCTCCTCTGGACCAGGATGGCTGGCAGGAGGAGGAGAACAAAGCTGTTACTGGTGAGGTTCTCCACAAGCCCTGCACCCACATAGCTCATGGGTCCTGATCAACCTATCGAGCCCATTGAGCAGCATCAGTGGCAGTTTGCCTTCCTGTTGTTTCTAAGGTTAACTTTGCTATTCTGTGCGATTTCACCTTGCTTCCCAATTCTGAATCCTATAGCTTTACCTGATCTGGTGAGTTAAACCTGGACTAGTCTTACTTTGTA
Organism: Pedionomus torquatus; assembly: GCA_013398155.1. NCBI lineage: Eukaryota > Metazoa > Chordata > Aves > Charadriiformes > Pedionomidae > Pedionomus > Pedionomus torquatus. The sequence continues at coordinate 302,573 of VZRU01017263.1, forward strand.
TATAAGAGGAAAAAAAAATCCTATATTAATAATTTTAAGTTGAAGTTTCTTAATCTCACATTCTCCACAGTGATGGTATCCCCGCTACTCCTTCCTTTCTTTTTTTTTTTTATTTTGAATTTAATTAACATAAGTGCAGATTGTGATCAACTCAACTAAGACGAACAGCAGAATCTCATCTAGACCAACATCATGTCATTCGTTTGATTTCAGTGGAATATGACAGCTTACACCTCTGGAATTTACATTGTGTAACTGATTCCTGCTCTTTATATTTATTTATATTAGCTTCAGTAGAATTATTCACATTAATAAAGTGAACAGTGTTTGACCCTATAACGTTAACTGAAAGGCATTAATAGAAAAACCTAGAGAACATCTTCCAACGGTGATTAAAACTCAGGGCAGAATAATTTTTTCTGTCATCATAAATCACAATGAAACGCGGACACCTAATGTCTGATTATTCAGATCTGCTCTATTAAAACAGTCAAGAAACGTCCACTATTTAATTGCTAATGCTAATTGTATTTAGTCTGTGGGTTTAAAAGCAGTTATACAAAAGCTTCATATTGTTTAGAGTATTGTAAAATGTAACTGTTAAGTAATGCATTTTCAAGAGTGTGGGGAACATTATTAAAGTTCATTTCCATGCTGCAGCTGCAGGAGTTGGAATTATGAAAGTGAAGAAGCTGTAAAATTGAAAAGGTCAGGAATGACATTCATCTATTCCAGCTGTCAAATCAACGGAATGTTAACAAAACTAGTCTCTGGTAGAAAAGCTAATTGTCTACTTGTATTTTGGCTGCCCCAATACATGTACTCTACTGTGGCTCATCTATAGGAAAGACCACACTGAATGGCACATCATTTTTTTAACAGGCCTCTTGTAAACAAATGAACCTCATTTCCCTAAATAAGCAAGCTCTAATGATTCTATAAACCAAATCAATCTACACAGCAGCCAAATGTTTCATATCAGCATTTAAAGAAACCAGTATGTGCCCAAAGTTCATATACTTCTGGAAACAGCTAGTTTTCAGAGTGGTGGGACTACAGGCCAAATTTTAAATTATATGCTAATGTTGTATTCTTGCAAGCAGCATTTCTAAAACGTCTCCCACCAAAGCATATTAACATATAACAACACAGAAAAGTTTCTGTCACAGACCACATATTTTGTAGATGACTCAGATTTAATGATCCCACAGCATGAAGGACCTTCTCTTCAGCAGTCCATTCCCACAAGGGGTGACCGTGCAAACACCTACACACAGATCATCAGTGGAGATTAAGTCCAGGACCTTTGGTTTTGGACAACAGACACCTGCAACGGGCAGGAAGAGCCCTCACCAAGGAACAGACTTGTGTTTTTTACGATGCGTCAAATTCCGTCTTACAGAGGGCATGCTGCTTCTCAGCAACTAACGCCAGAGAAAGTGGCCCCAGATCTGCAGCAGGCCTCACATTTGAGGGAATCCAGTGCTTTATCTACAAAATTTTATTGCAAACCCCTCTGGCTATTTTCTATTGCTCTTTGGGTTTGTGTTTTTACCCTATATGCTGCAGGCATTACCAGAGGTCCACACATACAACTCGAAGAACCACACGTGGCTGACACTCAAGTGGGAAGACTGTATCCCCATAACACACATCTATGCCACCTCAAATTCTGGTTTGTCCTATGTTGTGTAATAGAGATATGATAGAAACAATCCAACTTGACCTATCACAACACATTATTTAGCTCATTATGTAGCTTTCTGGGTAGTGTTTTTAAAATCTTTATGGGCTGTTTTCCTATGGAACAGTGTTGCAAAAGCTAGAAACAATACTGAGAATTCATGAAATATTCAGGTGTACAGGACACAATCCTTTAATAAATGGAAGTGACCTTCAAAACAGACATCCCAAAGATTAAGAGAACTTCTCAAAAGATGGCATTTGTCACTAATCAATGACTTGAAGAACTTACACTCTTCCTAGAAATGAATACAAAAAAGACCTTTCAGAGTTATATCACTTAAAAGCAAATAATTCACAAAACCCATGTAAAAGAACATTAATGAGGTAACAAAACAACAGAACAAAATATCAAACAAGCAAATTGAAAGGATAAATTCCCTTGTGCCTATCAGTACCTTACGTCCATGCCTGGAGTGCTGGAAAGCCATCCACACATCCCCCACTGTTCCCAGGGGCTGGATAATGCTACCAGCATTAACTACATTTCTTTGATTGTGAGATTGTACGTCAAAATATTTATAACACTTTACAAATGGATTTCCTTTTTCATAGTCACACAGATATCTTGGCTCTAACTGGGTCACTGTATTGGAACAGATGTAATCTCAGCAGAATACTGTGAGAAATCTGGGCTACGTTAATGACTGATCCAATTACAGCAGAAATCTCTAGAAAACCCAGATTTATTAAGAACCAGGAGACAATTACCACGTATTTCTAGGGACGACCAGATGGACAAGCTGGTCTCAAACTCTTTAAGGGGGCTGGAGCTGAACAAGCAGTGCCTATGTCATTACCTATGTAGTTGGAGAAATTCCCATTCTGAGGATATGATGAAAAAACTGGAGACTCACTGCAGACACCTGGGGGAACTGTGTCCTGTCCCAGGAAGCAGCACGGCTCACGCACTGCTGTGAGGACAGGGTGACAGAGGAAAAGGTGTCCAGGAGAGAACAGCAGAGCAGGAATCAAGAAGCCCCCGGCAGCTTTTTGTCCAAGAGGAGTATTTACACAAAAAAGCTCCTTGTGATTTAATATCAGGTCCTCTTGAAAAGCTACGTTTTCTCTCCTGAATAGGAAATAAATGCCACCTTCTGAATTGCAATCTGATCCCATGCTTAAGCAAACCCAGCAACTTACCAGAGATTTGAACCCAGAAAAAGATAATGAAAAATACTTGAGAAATCTGAGTATAAACAGCACCTTTTACCAAGCCAAAGGCAGGTAAAATTTCACAGCATCCTCTGTGATCTTGCTAACGTACTTCATCAGAGGGACCTGCCCCTGCCTCCAGAAAACTGCATCTGTGAGTAGCCCCATTAAGGTAATTTGTATCTAAGAGGATGTATGAAGTTAAACATTTAGTGATTTAGGAACTTTGCTTAATCAAGGTCTTTTTTCCAGATAAATATTTGACCTGAGAAGATATATTAAATCAGTAGAAAATAATATTTCTCATTTATAGAACTTCCTGCCAGCTCCAAGCTAGTAAATACTTACATTTCAGCCATTCAGATAGCTAATGTGACCTTTCTGTTATACACTTTACACCTGTGCTGTATTTTACTTTCATTGTTAACAGTTTTTCCTGGTCCATCTTACATTAACAAGCAGTATTTAAATATATGCAAATTTCATATTTTAGCTGATGTTTTAGGAACATTTTTAAGGTCACCCTGTTTGATCTATCTCACAGACATAGCAAATTTATGCACCATATATCCTATCTCTACTTGTTTTTTTTACCTACATCTGTCTTCTCTGATTGCATTTGAATGGGCTTATTTTCTATTTTAAATAAAAGATTTATGCCTTAGCTGTCAGTTTGCCTTTATTTGAAAATTTAATTTTATTTCTAGAAATCTAGATTAACTTATTAGATTTAACTGTCCCTGGTGCATTGCAGCAATAGCAGAAGTATATTCTCCCTTGTGGATAGAGTACATAAACAAAATGCTCTTGACAAAAATAAGGAATGTTATTACTCAGACCAATACAACTCAGTCAGTTCAAGATACAAAAACTGGTGTTGTCATTTTTAATAATGACAGTGAGCAGTGGGAACTGACTAATAAATATGGCAACTCACAAATCCAGGAGCCTCCAAAACCTGGGAAATGCTTTGCAGAAAATGCTTGTTCCCCCACAAGGTCCCCTACATTTCGGTTAGCGAATACCCTTTCATGACACAGCACCACTGGGACAAACAACTTGATCTTGGATACTCAGAGATTTATTTAAATGAGACAGAAATGAGAATCTGCCCCGCTGTTTCCAGTTCGTCAGAGGCCTATTTATTGATTCAGTGTGGTATTTCACATCTTGAGTGTGGCATGTTCTTTAGCATCTCTCAGCAGTGCTACTTTCACAATATTGTTTCTCAAGCCCTGGAATTTCAGAGCTTTCCTAAAAGGATAACTGATTCATGAGAGTTGCTCCCTGCGGTCCTTGCAAAGCCCCAAACAGCTGGGGGGAGGAATGCAGGTGGCGGGGCTAGGGTAGGGTTGGGGAAAGTTAATCTTTTCAAACATATTCACACATTTTGACTCTTTTCCTCTATTTTTCATTTCTAGAAGTACCCAGGCTCCTGACCAATTCTGTTATCTTGTCTTCACTTTGAGATATCCACGTCAACCCGGACAGAATCTGTTTTTAACCAACTCCTGCACCTCTTATAAACGCTAAAATCTTAACAGTTCATGATTCTGCACTTTCAATAACATGCACTGCTTCTGAAAGGAGTTAAAGAATTCATGTCTCAATGATGTTCACAGGACCATCAAAGGGTTGCAGTATAATATGCCAAGAACTGAGACAGCAAAAAGCTGAAGGATGTGTATTTCTGTTGCTGTGTTAGTAAACCTTTGCTCACACTGTGGCAAACTGCATCCCGATTCACTTTGTTAAATACTGAATATCATGAGCAAAGGTCTTTTGAGGAGAAACAATTCCTTACACAAAGAAAATAAATGCATGTACACAATGGCTTTTATCCCTCACAAAATATCAGCCAAGAGTGGAAAGGCATGTATGACTACATGGTCCTCTGCTCTTCCATTCAGGGCAAAGCAGCAGTTTTTTAATATAAGCAATGATGAAGAACAACATGACCATGAGTAAAAAAAGAATTACTGAAAGAGGCAAAACCAAACCTGTTCAGCAGTCTTCAGTCTGTGCCACTGTATGCGTAAAGTCCTGTCAGACCCAAGCAGTCACTAGTCAGTCTTGGCATCAGCCCCGTAAAAACTAAGTGAATATATCACGAAGGACAATCTCCACATACATGATACCATCAACACAAAAGTGGAACCTTCCCAAAGGTCTTGAAAAAAATCTCGTCAGCTCAGAAACACTCCAACATACATATTTTAGATAGTCACAAGTATGTGCCTCCTGGTGTCATATCCAAATACAGAATACATATGTACCACATAACATTACGTCTGGCACAGTATGACCACACTAGTGGAGGTACCAGGCAGGTAACCATCCAGCAGGGAAGGCTCACATTTACCTGCTGTCTTGACAGCAGGTTCCTCTGCTGAAGGGCTCCTGTAAATCATTTCAGCCTATCCCTTCTGCTGTGATAGCAACATTTTATCAAGCACATGTTATGTTAAATCCTATACCTATGACTTTTCAAAGCATCACAAGAAACAGAAAATAAAAGGGTAAGACCTGCAAGAAGTAAACTATGTGCTACGCACTTAACAGTTGCTCCACCATGCTTAAGAAGTAAAAGACATTTTCATGACAATTATTTTGTTACAGAAAGCACCTTCAAATAGCAAATCAATTGTACAAACCACTGCACCAGCACAACTGAAAAGACTGTACCTCCTCCAAAGATAGCAGTGTCACTTTGATTTAACGAGTAATTAATGAATATATAAACCCTGGACAGAACTTTAATCTATCCCAGTGCCGAATAATTAATCATTCATTCCACATTTAATCCTGTTCTGATAAATGTAATTAATATTTCACTATAGCACCGCAGAGTAGAACAGTACCTGGAAGCAGAGACAGGCAGCCTTCCATTCTCTCTCCTCGTAACTCTGGAGCGATAAGCGCTGTCTACAGCTGACAAGTAGTCCAGAATACAGTGTTCCCCCGCAGTTGTAAATTAGGGTTTACACATGGCATATATTGTGGCTGTAATGAGGCTTTTTTTCCTCTGACCTATTATTAACAAAACGGAACAAAACCCAGCAACTGTGAAAAATAAGTCACCAGAGCTTGGTCACCATTTTTCTGATCTGACAGCATTTGGGAAACCAGTGCTTGCACTAATGTCTTGGTCTCTACAATGTCACTGAGCATATGCCAGGGCTGTGGCTAGAGAACAAAGCCTGTGCAGATTGTCTGCTTCTGTCCACAGAGAACAGTGCTGTGAGTAAAAACAACTGGATGCAGATTTAAGTCCTAATTTTACTGCAGGAAAACACTGGCATCTCTTTTGAAAGCTTGAAGGGTAATCAAGAAATGTGTTGATGTGTACAAAATTAAATTGCAGGAAACCCGATGGTTTTTTTTGGTTTTTTTTTTTTTTTTTTTTTTCAGGGTGACACACCTCAGGAATCCACATATTTCAGCAAAGAGTTTTGTGAGCGAGATTCTGTAACAAATAAAATGCCTTGGGATCCTGCTGCCCAATTACTCAGAAACAGAGAAGTGTCCATTCACAGTTGTCTCCTTGCTCAGCATTCTCAATATGGCCATGAATTATTCTCTCTAAACAATTTCTAACGATACAATTATCATTTCTTCTCGTCAAATGCAGAACTCTCCCCTCCCAACCCCCCCCTGCCAATTACTAATGCCAATTGCCCTGACAAATTTTTACAGTCCTTACAAGAAATGCAGCTTGTGGGACAAAACTTTCCCAGAGTCACAGAGTGATGCTCAAAAGCAGCTGTGTGATTTCTCTCCTTCCTAAGATCCTACATTATGCTACTTCCCAGCTATCATTAAGCTAATCCTTCATTATTTCCCAAATCAGGAAGGAGGCAACTTTCAGATGGGGTGCTCTGGTGGAGTAAGACTAAACAGAGGCACAAAGAACCAGTCAGTTTTAATTTTGGGACCTGCCAGAGCTATTTTATATGTAAACTAATTTGCACACCTGAAAACTGCTTATCTGTGATGACTGACATCTCTAAGATATAGATGGCAATTCTAGCCAATTACACTGCACAGCATTTTCAGATTTACAGAGAATTTTGATTTAGGATCATGGTTTTATCAGCTGGAATTCTTTCAAATTATTTTCCATTAGCTCCAAATATTCTAAAAATGTACCTAACTTCTTGCCACTCGAATAGAATCTAAAATTGTTATAATCTGAGTCATACCCCTTCTCAGAAAACTTCTCAATGCTAAAATAAGACCTAAATACCTAGTAAGTGTGAGCTTTGGATTCATAAGAAACAACTGACCTGATTAGAAGCAATGGATCATTGAGGCAAGCATCCTGCTTCTGACAGCAGCCAGCACCAGACGCTTCAAAGGAAGGCTCTGGCCCACAATAAAACCTAAACAATAGGAGGTTTTATTTACTGTGTTTCTTGATTGAGTCAACAGTTCTTTTGCACAGGAGACACCTTAACAAATTACTGTATATGCCACATCCTTAACTTGTGCTTGCAGCAGTGGATGGTATTAATACCTTTGTACCAATAGTCACACGGACTTGTTGGCCAGCTGCTGCACTGTCACCTCATTCCTGAATCCCACAAGGAAACCTTTTCCATATTCATGAACACTGCATCCGTTTCTAAGATCCTGGAAACTCTCACTGAATCTGCGAGTTATAATTCAATTGATTTTTTTACCGCTTAAGATCAACAAAGCCTTAATTCACTGTTGAAATAGTGTTGTGGGGTATTTCATACACATACACACGCATGACATTATTGCATTTTTGCTATCACATGTGGATTTTATTTCTAATTCATTCTAATAATATAAAATGAGGGGAAGATTAAACTATTGAAAGATGCAAACATACGGTTCTATGCTAGATTTTATGAGATTGCATTATGAGAAGTATCTCTTGTAGGAAAAACATATTTCTGCTTTATAAGAAAGGCAGTATTAAACTGAAAAGGTAGCTATCAGCCAAGGTTAGACCCAGTCATGCTAATATGACCTTCAATTAGTGAAGCACACATGTCTCAAGATCCAGCCATTTTATCAGACGCACAGTCTAGGATGAGGAAATGTTGGTATCCTCGAAAAATTCTACTTTGAGGTGACCTTCTACTTAGCCAGGCTCATTAGGCAAAACAAAAATAATCATGCAGCTTCTTTCTGGTCTCTCTTTAGAAGATTTTCAGGAAACCTCAAATTGAAAATAATTATTTAACCCATAGATTCATGCTAATACACAGCAGCCTAGACAGTTAACGTATTCATTCTGCACTATTCCCCAGATACATTGGTTTACACTGTTTTCATTTACTTAACAGGAACAGGTACTGTTTTTTAGATAGAAAACACTACAAATCCACTTGGGTCCAAATTTTTTAAACAGTAAATATTATTGCAACACCCTTAAATCAGCAAAGCACTCAGTGGTCTGCCTTATTTCCAGCCACATTTTCAGGGCCCAATGGTTTTCCCATGGAGGTGACCAAATGGCAGCAAAGCTTTTCTGAAAATCTGGCTAACTTAAAGGCTTACGTAGCTGAATAAGGAGACTTTTATCCTTGTCTAGAAATATAGCACCTTTGACACACAAACAAGTAGACTGATATATATACACTCCTTTTGTAAGCTCTGACATATTAAAATAAGTTTGTGGCTGTTAAACATATACTTATCCTAACCAGAAAGAAAATTATGATATTATTATGCGACATTTTCTCTAATTTTTACATAAGCCCCTTCAGCAACATGCTGTAGGCAACAATGTTACAAACAATGCTTATTTATAAGCAGTTACTCATTTTAGGTTACCTATTAAAATACAGATAATTAAATTACAGAGAGATGTTCAAGTGTCTATGTAGAAACAGCAAACACAGGTAAGAGATCTGAAGGAAATAAGTGGAAGGCTGACTATTAGAAAGCAATCACTACAAGGGCAAAAATGGAGCAAACTTCATGAGACTGAGGAGGGTGTTAAAATCATCCTAAACTCAGCACTGAAAGGCAGAAGAACTGGTTGGACAATGGAAAGCTTCCCAGAAAAGATCAAAGAGCTGGCAGGGATGGAGGGGGATGCACAGGGCGAGACAGCTGGTGTATGTTGCCATTACTTGCTGAAGTCAGCTGAGATGTAACAATTTACATTATAGTTGAAGATTTGGCTGTGCAAACCTAATAGATAGGATTAGATAATGGGCTGATACAATTGGATTATACTATATTCTTAGTAAGAGAGAGAGAATCTAAAATAAACTTTGTTGTACAATACTTGTATACTTCCCTTTAGTTTGCTGGCATATTCTGAGTACTCAAATACTCAAACTTCCTTTATATCCTTCTTTGGCTATGCCCATCATCATGAATGTACACACAGTTCTCCAGTACTGTCCCAGTCAGATGAGGCTGGAGACACTCCTGGGTCTTCCAGCATGCTCATACTGACCTTCTTAGATTTGGGGGGCTTGTGTTTTGTTTTTTTTTTTGTTAGAATCATAGAATCATTCAGGTTGGAAAAGACCCTTGGGATCATTGAGTCCAACCATTAGCCCCACTCTACAAAGTTCTCCCCTACACCATAGCCCCCAACACCACATCTCAACGACTCTGAAACACATTCAGGGATGGGAACTCAACCACCTCCCCAGGCAGCCTATTCCAGGGTCTGACCACTCTTTTGGGGAAAAATTATTTCCTAATGTTCAGCCTAAACCTACTCTGTTGCAGCTTGAAAGGGGAAGCTTGTTGCTTCCCTCTCGTTCTATCGCTAATTACCTGTCAGAAGAGACCAGCACCAGTCTCTCTACAATGTCCTTTCAAGTAGTTGTAGAGGGTGATGAGGTCTCCCCTCAGCCTCCTCTTTCTCAAACTAAAAAATCCCAGCTCCCTCAATCACTCTTCATAAGATTTACTCTCCAGGCCCTCCACCAGCTTCGTTGTGTTTGTTTATAGTTTGGGATGGTGGTTTTTGTTTGGGGGTTTTTATTTGTTTGTTTCACTTATTTAAGTAACTTGAAAACAAATGCATAGAGAGCAATGCATTTTGAGCGCAGCCTTACAGTGCACTGAGTCCAACTGTCTGCTATTCAATACATTTTTGAGGGGAAGTTCTTAATACTCACCACTTTCTTTTTCCTTAAAGGACATTAACTGCAATAGCCAGAGAAACGAGTCCCTGGTAACACTCTCCCTTTCCTACCCACTCTTTTTATTAAATCACTGCGCTGCGCATCCTTCCAGGCTTTCACCAGGGCCGGGCTCGCCGCCGTTGCGTTCCTGCAGCACCATCCCCATCTGCTGCCCCGCTCGGGCATAGCAGCCGCGGCAACACCCGCCCGGCGCAACTACCGCCGGCCGCCCCATCCTGCGGCCCCCAAGCTCTCAATAACTTCGTGTTTAGACTTCTCCCGAGACCTTTCCTCCAGCCTGGCCCGTAGCCGCAGTCTGGTCAAACAGCCTGAGCCGGCGGTGGGCTCTTCAAAGCTCCTGCTGCTTTCACGGGTTAGTAATATTTACGTGACATTTTCCCGCAGAGCTTCTCTAAAATCTTGACTTTCTCTGCATTAGTGAAAAAGAATTAAACCAACAAAGGAAAAAAAAAAAAAAAAAAAAAAACACGAAACTTGTGTTNAAAACCAACCTCTGGTGTGAGTACGGTTAAGTGCAGCCAGGAACGTAAACACTAAAGCAGGAGGCTGGCAAGTTGCTCCCCAGCAACACACCCAGCACCTCTGGTGGTGCATCTCCATAGAGCTGACGTAGGTACGTGGCAGAGGACCAGGAGAGCACTTTAAGAAGAATATAGCTGTATCTCCTCCAATAATACTTATAAATCATGTCTTTAGAGTAAAGGGATAACTCGTCTTCCTAAGTTCCTGCTCTGTCAAGCTGCCACAATAATTTAATTTATAACCAATCAAGACACATACGCTGTTAATTTCAGGCGCGCACACACTCTACTTTGCTTGCATTTGTGGGAATGCGTGTAGGCTTTTTTAAAAGAAGGGTTTTTTTTCTCCTCACCACTCTGACAGAAAACCTTCTGATGTCTTACAGAGCAGCAGTGGCCCACAAGGCCACAGCCTGAGAAACCACCCCGCAGATGGAGCTGCAGGGATCTTTCATTTATCAGCCACTTGATTCATTTGATGTGGCCTGATACTTGCTCTTGGCTTTGCTCTCTGGTTTTTGTTGTTTTTGTCGTCTTTGTCTGGGTTGTTTGTTGGCTTTTTTTTTAATTTAATTTCTGTTTCTAACAACATCTGTAGTAGGTTCTTTCATGTGTAAAAATGTAAAATCATGTCTTGTAGCCAGATAGTAAAAGCACTGATTTGCTAGTGTGGTGCGTTTCTAAAACTACTTGGGTTCATTTTGGCAATATACTATATCAAAGCTGTGTTTTGGCTGCAGCAAAACAAACTGTCAGCTGTTACAGAGGAATAATTATTTTTTATATTAAAATGTGGCTATATGACAGTCCATTGTATCCATTAAGCAGCTACCTATTCTTCAGGCTGGAATCAGAACTGCTTTTGGAGTATCCAGCTTGCTACTGAAATGATTTAAATAGGTTGAGTGTAAGACTGTAAATATGATCAAGGCAAAAAGCCAGTCAATAAAACTGTCAGTTTTACCCTAATAAAGCAGGAAGGCCTTTGCTATTTCTCTGTAGTGGTCAGTTTATTGTCCAGCTGTATGCAACGACTTCGGGACATCTGGCCACTTAACCAATGACTATCAAGTCCAGAACGCCAGAGGAGCCGTAAGTGAAATAATCAGTGGTCCAATTCTCTTTTGTACTGAAGACACAGCACACAGCTCTGACATCAACAGGCTGTATGGTTTTGGTGTAAAATGCATGACATTTTAGCATTCTTGGGAGCTGTCGAAATGCGACTGTTTTCATGGAAAGAAACACATCTGAAGAACCACATATTCTCTAGGCTAGGTCATACTGCTCGTATGATGGAGCATAAGTCTGGGTAGTGCAGAAGTGCGTTTATCTCAGCTGGAAGGCGGTAGGGCCTTGTCTTGCAGCTGAAATCATAGAATCATCCAGGCCAGAAGCAACCTCCAAAGGTCATCTAGTCCGACCTCCCCGCAGTCGCAGGGACACCCCCAACTAGACCAGGTTACCCAGGGCCTCATCCAGCCTCACCTTGAATACCTCCAGGGAAGGGGCCTCAACCACCTCTCTGGGCAACCTGTTCCAGTGTTCCACCACCCTCAGAGGAAAGAATCTGTTTCTAATATCCCATCTAAATCTGCTTTTCCCCAACTTAAAGCCATTGCCCCTTGTCCTATCACTGTGGGCCTTTATAAACAGATCCTCCCCAGCCTTCCTGTAGCCCCCTTCAGGTACTGGAAGGCTGCCATTAGGTCTCCTCAGAGCCTCCTATTCTCCAGGCTGAACAACCCCAGCTCCCTCAGCCTGTCCTCGTAGTGGAGTACCTGCTTTTGAGAGTACTCCTCCTTTCTATCAGTGGAAATCTGCCTGGAGGCCCTGGTCTCAGGGCAGAGGCACTATGGAAGTCCCTGTTCCTCTGCTGGAGGGGAGCAGTACCCACTGCCCAGCACCAGCTCCCAGTGCCTGCCTGAGGCCACAGCTGGTCACACCAAGAGCATCAGTGGTCCCAGCTGGGAAGCACGCACAACCTCAGCCAAGACAGAGGGGGCTGTTAATTGTCCTGCTTTGTAACAAGGTTTACCTGGTTTACCTGTAACCTCATTCAGGGGCATGAAGGATGGGCTCAAGGCTGTGCCAAAGCAGTGTGGCCAATGCTCAGTACTCCCTGTGCATAAGGCAATGACATTCTGGGCTCTAGTTACCCTATTCACAGCTCCTGCCCAGACTGAAACATCCACTGAGTTACACAGCTAACCCAACCAGCTCCTTCCCCCTGCAAAACCCTTTTGGAAGGCCTCAGGTAGTCCTCTGCACACAGAAATCCCCTTGCCTTAGCCAGCACATCAAACTCTCACTTTCATTGCTACAGATTAGGGCTTAAAAGTAGACTTGACATCTGGATTTTCTGGTTTATACAACAGAGTTAAAGTTCAATATATTGATATGAGCTGTAAGGCTTATTTCCTTCAGGGAACAATCAAAGCCTGTGGATTTCTACAGCTGCAAGTGCACAGCTTTGGTATGGCTGCAGGTACAGAACCTGCTGTGGTAGCCTGCAGGCAGCTGGTGTTAGACTAGCCTGTGAGACCATGTCAGTGGGCAACGCTGCTGTATCTCCATGTTTTCACTTCTAAAAGTGATCCCACATCCTCTGCTTTAACCAGGATAGTTCTGGAAAACAATTATGCATTGTGATGATACCTGCTCTCATCACCCTTTTCTCAGAACTCATTGATCCTCCTGGTCTGGTGAGTCTAACACAGGGATCTGTGTTGTCTCACAAAGAGGGCAGTGATGGATTTGGAAAGCTAAGAGGCTTAAGTGATCTTGTTCCTACACCTGTGCACTAAGAGGGTTAGTTACGAGGAGGCTGGGCTAACGCACACTGAGTTTGTTGGAGAACGGATGGGAAGTGGTTAGCAGCTCATTTGTTTAATTATTGTAGTAAGTTGTCACAGCCCCCTCACACCCTCAAACTATGGAGATTTCCAAAATACAGGAAAGAAGCATTAACCCATTACACAGAAGAGGAAATCAAGAGAAGGACACAGCGAGTCAGGGGTAAACCAGGAACAAATCCCACATATCCCTCCTCCCCAGGTGAGTTTCTCTATAAAGGCACAGAGCCATCCTCTGTCACCTACCATTTTGTTTGTGCTTGTTCAGTCATGAAGAAATTTGTCCGAATGAAACATCTCCCAGAAATGAGGTAGCTGCTAAGTGAGAGCACTGGCTTCACGCAGTCATCAAGGCAAACGCCTCAGGACTGAGCTGTTCGACCTGCAATGGAAAACAATTTTGCTTTTTTAGTTCCCACTGGGCATAAGTCTCCCCTGTCTCTCTGTTGTGCTAGTGAAAGCAAATTTCACTGGAAACTGAATCCATTTACAAATATTTTGACAGATTGAGACAGTTGCTCAGGAAAAAATGATTAAATGTATGCAGATGAAATATAATGTCATGTGAACAGCTGCTGCACAGACACACAGCCTTGCCTGCGTGGACTTCATTTTATTTGTGCTTTTTAAAGGCTATATGGGTGTATATTGTAAAACAGAAACAAAGTGAACATTTTTCCTGCTGGTGATAAATTAAAGAAAAACCTCAGGTGATTAATCCTCAAAAATGTGTGGTCCTGACTTTTTTTTTTCCCCTAAAACTTATTGTCAGGAAGATATACATGCAAAATTGTACCAACGCTGCTCTTGTGTACACTCACACGTCTCATTCTATAGATCTCGTTGGCAACTCCCTTTGAGGCTGTCTCAGTTTCTGACTGGAACAGGTCATTACGTGTGTGCCTCAATCCATCACTTTTGAAGTATCCTGCAAAGAGACTGCCATTAGAAACCAGTGCAGCGAAACCAACTATCTTCCATCTAAAACATGACTTGCATTTTTGTATCACATCTGATTTTCTTCTATTCCTAACATTATATTACCTATCTATATAGTTACTTTCCTGTAGGGGCAGAGATCATGCTGTACCTGCTTTTTCTGCACCAATTACTGTTATTTTAAAGCTGTGTAGAAATGTGTGCAAATAAACATTAGCTCAAGGTTCCCAATGCTTTCCCCTGAAACCGTCCTTGGAACATAATGACCATAAACCCCTCTGCCTATAGCAGTTATAATTGATTTTGTTTCAAATTCTGGACACCTGAGCAGTGAAACACTCAAAGTGTTTCAAATACCAGGATCAGTCTATAAGCAAAGGGCAACAAATTTCAGATGCAGCTGTTGCACTGAGTGACACAAACAGACAAACTGCTTCTCCATAAATGCCAGCACTTACTATAACCTCTCTTGCCCAGGCTCTATACAGAGCAGTAACAATCTACACAACGCTGTGATGCTTACTACATATACACAAACATATTCTCACCTTTTACAGAACTTGAAATACATGTTTTGACACCCAAATTGACATACTCGATACAACGCTAGAAAACAAAACATTAGCGGGGGAAAAACAACTCAACACGCATCGCTCTGTGATGGTTTGAATAATCTTCTTGTGTGTTAAGGCTCCAATGCATAGGTAAAAACACACTGGATCACCACTTGAACAGAAAATGGAAGCTCAGACAACAGCCATGAAGCAGCCTTGCACAGCCAGAGCTGCATGTGAGCTACGCCCAGTATGACAGGACCCATGAGCAGGAGAGTAAGCTCAGCACTTTTGCTGATTCCACCTGGCCCCAGCGAGAGCAGGGTGGGTGATATTACCAGGCCATGCCAGGCTGAACAACTGGCACCACAGGATGCCTTTACTCTTAAACACAAGAAGCACTCAGTTCCCAACGTGAGGCTGTAAAGAATTTAGGGGTGAAGGGGATAGACTCACTCAAAGGCAAACCTTGCAAGGATAATACTGCAGTATGGAATAGTGCTGAGAGCTTTTAAAGGGTGAACCACCCCATGGCAAAAAAGCTGATAAAAAAAAATAATCTATAAATGCTCTGTTCAAATGTATAACATGTCCCTTATTGCTTGCTGCTCTCTGAGCACTTCTCTTGTCAAATTCTTCTTTGCAACTGATGAAAAAAAATATCGACAGCGTTTCATAATGACAGGGCACAGCTACTTTAAGGCTGCTGATGAATAAGGTGGCCTTGAACACAGCTATGACAGTGCAGTGGTCCTTGTTTGCCACCTCAGAAAACAAATGCCAAACCACTTTATTCAGGGGGTTCTATTCATCAACCCCCTTTAAAAAAAAAAAAAAAAAAAAAAAAAAGTAGGAGCAAAAGACTGAGACTAGAAATAACACCATGTGGAACATTCTCAACACCAGTGCTGGGGAGCTGCTGCTTGTGAACTGGTACGTCAGCTTACAACGTGCACAGCTCACGGAACAGAGACAATTTAGCCTGTATTTTCTTTTACCTTGAAAGTTTGGTGAGCAACAGCAAGAGCCCATATTTAAGAAACCTGTTCATAGGGTTGGGCATCAACAGCTGGATTACCTCTTCATATTGTTTGTCTTTTGAAATTGCAGTATTTTATAACACAATCCATTTTGCTTTTGCTGCCCCCTGGTTAAAAAGCTTTTTTTTGATTAGAGTCAAAAGACAAAAAATACCTACATATTCACACAGGACAGTAAGAAAACATGTCACATCACAAGAAGAGCGAAGGGAACAGCTACTTGTGTACTCGGGGTGCTGCCAGCCCACCAGCAGTTATGGGATGCTGCCCGGAGTGCAGACGGGGCTCAAGAGTGCTCGAAGCAGGTTAGCCTGTGAAACACAAACCCAAGTTCATCATCTGGTCCCTTAAGGGGAAAATACTGTGACTTCTAGCCCTGTAACAACAGTTTCAAATTAATTTTACAAAGAAAACTTTGTGAGCCAATAGAAATATATATCTTTTTGGTATCGCTTTGTTTAGAAATACTAAGCAGGTGCATTTACCACAAAATTTCTTCATAACAAAATGTATTCCAACTTTATGAAGAAGCTTATATTACTGCTAATTAAGATGAATAGTTTCAGGAGATTCTGAGGAAAATAACATCCATACTCAATAAAACCTGATGACAACATCTAATGTGTTAGAGAAAAGCGGTAACTCTAATGCATTACAATGCTTGATGCATAGTCTTGCAGCTTTCCCCTGCTGTGTTCTGTATAAGCTAAGCAGTCAACAAAGATAAAGAAACAAATTAAAGGTAGAACTCACATGATTCATATTTCAATAAAGAGACATTAAAATAGATAATGACTCCCAGACAAAGAAGAAACCCAACAACATTTCTTGTAATATTTCAGTCCTAACCTCATTAGAACTTTGTGATACTATAGATTCATTGTCTAATTACTCCATATATTAACTGCTAAGACTCACCTGACTTCAATTTATGATTTATGTTTAAAACAGAAAATCCTGATACTGTTATGTGGCAGCTTGAAGCAAAAAGTATTCCAGGTAATTTGGAAATGTGTTTGTACAGCACTGTCCCTGCAGGCTGCTGGTGGTGTGTGGTAGGTCCTTCCAGTGGAGCAGGATTTTCCACATCTCTCACCTCCTTTTACTGTCCCTGGTCATTAAGAGTTCTGGAAACACCCTAATCATGTCCCTCCTTCTGCCCCCTCTGCACTCCCTCTTTTTTTCCTCATCTTCCTTTTCCTTTCCTTTTTTAAACAAAGACCTTGCTGTTGGCAGTTTTAATTTTAATCAGAAGAGTTTTCATGAATGGTGCTTCCCATCCATCTCAAATACATTGTGTTTTTTGGTTTCCCTCTGAAGCTGTGCACTCCTCAGCATGATGCCTTCTCGACTCTGTAATGATGAAGAGCCATGGATGAAGGAACTGTTCAACTTACCACTTGCCACATTATTTTGATAGAAATTATCTACAAATATATTCAGACTTTTGGAAAAAGGAATATATGCAAAGAACGTACCGCAACACAGAACCACAGCTGGGATGCTGACATTTGTTATGAGACCCAGAGAAGGAAGACAAACTGTTGATTCTTTCAAATCTCACTGACTTTGTTTGGATAGCCTCCTCAATTCACACATCCTTCCTGCTTTGGGACACCCTTCTTTGGATTTTCTGCACAGCTATTCCACAGCAAATGACTCCAGGCACCCACAGATAACTTTATGTGGTAGCCAAAGTGCCACACATGAATGCTCAACATCTCTGTTGTCTTTGGCTTAGATGTTGCAATGGAGCTCTTGCTAAAGTAGAAAGGTAGAATTCAACAGCACAGTTACAAAAAGCATCAATCACTCCCATGTCCTCTGAAAATATGAATTACATCAATGGCAAAATGAAGTATTTTAGGTGTTTAAACCAACCATTACTAGAATAGCAAGAACTCAGAAAGCGAAGGGGCTCAACCCCAGGAACTTTCTGAGTGCGTGCACAGGGCAAGTTTCCAAATGCACAAAGCCCTGTTCTGGTAACAGACCATGCAGGCAGGCCAGCCTACACACAGGATTTTTTAAAAGCACATACATATGCACAAATAGAGCCAGTTTCCTCTGTCCTAAACATTGCACGGCCACATCAGGGCAAAGCAGATAGAACAGGATCAGAACAATGCCAATACTGCTACACTCTTTGTGTCAGTGTAAATACCTTTATAAAATGCAGAAGAAAAACCTCCCCATAAAGAGACTTAAAAAAATAATCTATTGAACTGTGGGAGAAAATAGAAAAATAAATCAGTTGGCAAATAATGTATTTGAAAAACACGATGTTCCTGTATAAACTGTCTGATGACTGTTTGAGAATTTCTACCTTTTACTAGAGATCTGCGTTCACATCAAGCCTGAATGGTTGCCCTTAACCTCCTCCTCATCTGATGAAACACCAAAGTGACCTCATTGAAAATTTCTTTCCATGCACTATTTTCATCTGCATCCTCCTAAACTCATCTCTCTCAACTGCAAAGAAACAAAGGAACTGAAGAACAGCTTAAATGCATAGGGGAAAGCAGAACGTGACCACTTTACCAACACAATGCATGAGCAAGAATCACATCATATTTATCTCTGTGAAAAGAGGGATTTGCTTTGGTGAGAACAGCAGCGCATCACCAAAGCTGCAATGGCACCCACAGCCTTAGAAATCATAGAATCATCCAGGCCAGAAGCAACGTCCAAAGGTCATCTGGTCCGACCTCCCTGCAGTCGCAGGGACACCCCCAACTAGACCAGGTTACCCAGGGCCTCATCCGGCCTCACCTTGAATATCTCCAGGGAAGGGGCCTCAACCACCTCTCTGGGCAACCTGTTCCAGTGTTCGACTACCCTCAGAGGAAAGAATCTGTTTCTAATATCCCATCTAAATCTGCTTTTCTCCAACTTTAAGCCATTGCCCCTCGTCCTATCACTGTGGTCCTTTGTAAACAGACCCTCCCCAGCCTTCCTGTAGTCCCCTTCAGGTACTGGAAGGCTGCAATTAGGTCCCCTCAGGGCCTCCTATTCTCCAGGCTGAACGACCCCAGCTCCCTCAGCCTGTCCTCATAGCAGACGTGCTCCAACCCCCTGATCATTTTCATGGCCCTCCTCTGGACC
>VZRU01017263.1:322332-426407 GCA_013398155.1 Pedionomus torquatus
CATTCAATCCCTCTGTCTATATCATTGATAAAAATGTTGAATAGTACCGGTCCCAGCGCAGACCCTTGAGGGACACCACTTCTGACTGCTCTCAAACTGGACCTCAGGCCATTGCACACCACTCTCTGGAAGTGACCTTCCAGCCAGTTCCTTATCCACTGGACAGTCCACCCATCAAATCTGTACTCCTCCAGTTTGTCAAGCAGGATGTTGTGGGGGACTGCATCAAAGGCCTTACTGAAGTCCAGACAGATCACACCCCATTGTGTGGGGCACAAAAGCACACACACTTTTCCTGCTTGACACTACTGCCCAGGAGCCCACACCTTTGAGTACCATCAGAAACAGCTTGTTGCTGCTTTTCTGTACAATGAAAATATTCCTGGCTACCAGCTGCTGATAAGCACTTGCCAAAGACATCAGCTTTGCTATTTAGGCAAGATGCTGAAAGTTCAACAGTGAACTCTTCAAGGGCCTTTCTGAGCTGACTCTTGCTAATTATGACTGAATATATAAAAGTCATCACTGTGTTTAAAACGTCATTTCTGATACAGAATCCTGGGCCTAGTTACACCTTTTATTTCTCCTGTGCTCAGCACAACACAGCAGGATGCACTTTAACTAGTTCCCTGTATAAAACATCTATATGTGCATTCATGGTTTGACAACAGGATTCTGCTAAACATATTCTGCATTGCGTAGCTGGGCCCAACAGAGATTAGCTGTTCAAAATGTGCTCCCCCACTCAAAAGCAAACACTAAAAACCTATTTTAGTAAATATTTGTACTGTGTTATACCAGTTGAGTATTTCACATCCTCTGTGTTAGGCAAATAAATTGTCCCAGGGTATTAGGTTTGTGGGCTGTTTGCAGTTCTATAAAACTATCAGCTCTCAGCACATCTTCTCACTAAAATACTCTGGGATATTGAACATAAAAAAGGGCTCTGCAATGCAAACAGTCATAGACTCCATTGTGCTGCTTATAGTTTGTCAGCTATGAGATCACTTGATGGAATTAAGCTAAGCTGCGTATGGGTAGGTGCTTGTCTTTGCCCCGTGCTGGCATGTCCTGACTAGGAGGAGGTGTCCACCTGATCCTGGGATAAACCACAGCAACCTGAAGCTGTTACAGGCAACAAGCAGTTGAAAACAACAGTTTTGCTGGGTCATTAATTCAACTGCCAAGGGAAACCTTCAGACAAACCTTACATAAATGCACACTTTGGTGACACAGGTTCTTCTTTCCCTCACCCTATTTCTGTTCCTGGACCTCTTGGGTTTATTTACAGAAAAGAATAAACTTAACATAACAGCAAAGTCAGCCTCCCCTACTTGCTCTGTGTCTGTCACACCAACTCCTCTAGAAAAACCCAAGGCAAGAGACTAGATTTACAAGTGAAGTCCTAAAATTAGCAAAATGAAAAATAGCTGTAAGAAAATCAAAGGAGCCAAGCCTAGAGCTGGAGATACTTCACCAAAGGCAGCTTGCTGCAAATCCTGGCCTTCTAGCTGAGGTTTGCTTTGGCTCTACTGCTAGAACTCTCCAGGCACAGCAGCAGTCTTTCAGTCTGTAGGTACTAAACGGTGACCTTGTCTGGGGACAGTAAAATGAATTACTCAGTCAAACACTGCTGAGAAAGCAGCAAGGATGACTCCTCCACAGTGAAGATGCTCCCTATCCCAGCCTGCCCATGTGGGAAAGTCCAGTCACTCCTGTTTGCAAAGGAAGCATATAGCCTTTCCAAACAGCACAGAGCACTTCCATCCCAATCTTCACATGAAGAGGCGAAGAGCTATCGCTCAGCTAGCACTTCATCTCCTCCATTCTCAAGTCTTCTCATTGACAATCATATTTTTGGGAAAACCTGCAGTAGTACACATAACAGAGAAACAGGAGATGGTGTTGGGAGTCTGCAGCAATCCAAATCCTGGGAAATAGATGCACAGTCCAAAAAGCACCTGCCACAGTTTCAGAGCCAATGCCCAAGTGCCAAGTGAGAAATAAGGGATGACTTCCCTGCAACCATATCTCTTTTCCAGATACAGATAGAGCAATACACTTTTCTCTCACTCTTAGATGAATTACTTTGTACAGAAAATTCCCTCATTGCTCACATGCATTATGTTGTCAAGGATCACAGAGAAAAGAAAACCAATGCTTAAAATAAATAAATAAATAAAATTCTGATACTTTGGATACGTAGGTGGCTGGTACAAAGACCCACTCAAGAAACTAAGTAAGTTGACCAAATCGACTAGGAGGATACAAAGGCATGTTGACATACATCTAACTACCAGAAAAGAAAATCTTAACTTCTTACAAGGGATTCTACCTTGAGCATTCTTGCTGAGAAAAATAGACACTTGCCAGCATCTCAAGGTAAAGGTAACCCTCCACACATCTGCAACTACAAGAAATGCTGCAGGAGGGAAGCAACAAGCCCTGTTGGTGGGGTAGAGAGAAGATCTGCTGACCCCATAGCCAGATCTCTATCTGGAAATCTGTTTCTGGTTCAGAATCCTGTACCCTGCAGACAACCAAAACCAGAGCAGCACATGAGAAAGAACTTACGTGTAAGAATAAGAATAGACAAGGACTCTGTCCTCAAAGTTCAGGTCAGAATCTAACTCTGCCCAAAGTTCAGCCACATTCAGTCCTAGGGTTTCCTTCAAGGCCGAATCTGGAAAAAAGAGAGAACGAAAGATCTCATTATATGTGTCCATTCCATGGAAAAATCTCTTCAACGCGCCATGTGAAATGCTTTGTATTTTAGAAATCTATCAACCAGATCTAGCACACATTGAAGTTAACAGACAGCCTCCCACAGGCTTTACTGGGCTTTGGTTTAGGTTATGTGTTTTAATTCTTTTTTCCCTACAACAGAGAAGCGCAGTAAATTATAGAGGTTCTCCTTGCTCTTTTCCTCTCCAGGCTGCAGGCAGCATGCACAGAAGCATCTCTCCATCTTCTTCCATGTTCATCTTTGATGGGGGCTCCATTAAACTCTCCTGGTTGTTACTGCTCAGAAGGATTTAATGACTGGTGTTCAAACCTGATAGCACTTTAAAAATAGCATTTACATAAGGAATTTATGCTAAAATGGTTTTATGGCTTGCATGAGAACATAGGAGCAATAATAATAATAAACCAGACAGCAATGCCTTTTTGAATTCAGACTCAAAGGCTGGCAGATGCCACTACTCATAATACTGAAGGCAAGTGAAAATTTAATCTTGAATCATAATCTCTCATAATACAATTTTCACTATTAAAATTAAAAAAAAAAAATAATGCCATTTTCCTGTGCTGATCATAATACAGACGATAAAAACAGAAATGCATTGTTTAACTTTCTGGGTAAATTTTAGTGATACTAGAAGAAATCATTACCATTAATGTTCCATGATCAACCCCCAACCTTTCCAAACTTCTGTGTAGTGTCCTGGGGGCCAAGACTCCTGAATATATGTAATCAGGCATTTAAAAGGCCAAAGACCAAAACTTTGGTGATTAAATGCCCCACTTAGCCCTGGGAGAAGTGTTCAATGTACACTTCTATGGCATTATAATTTTATTTCATCACATCCATAGCATGTTCTATTACTTCTAAGTACCATCCCCTAATGTAAACAATTGCCAGACAACAGACTCTGAAAATGAGAACTGATATTTGGTGGGAAGAGATGTCAGAAAGACCATATGCTGCTTTAAAGTGGAGTAGAAGGATGACCGATGAAATCCTCCATTCCAAGGCAATTTTATTCCCTTACCACTGAAAGGTTCCATTGCTTTGTATACTGTGCTCAGTTAAAAAAAAATTGCAGGCAGTTCTTCATGGTGATGAATTAGTTTGTTGGTTTGGTTTTGGTTTGGTTTCTTTGGTGTGTTTTTTTATAAAAATACCCACATTTGGGCATTCTCAGGTTTTTAAACCAGAGAAAACCAAACTTTCTCTCCAAGTCTTTTTTTTCAGGGAGGAAGCAAAGACAGTTCCTTTGTTGTTTTGCTGTCAAAAAGTTTAGTATGATTAAAATATAAAAACAAGCTTCAAGTAATCCTATAAAGCATGTCCAGTCTCATCAGCATTAGAAACGTTGCTCAGATCAAATACATTTATGAGTCCTCATGCAGCTCTACCCATCCAGGCTCTCAGTGATCTCTTGTCAGCATCATGGGACATATTACTCACTGTATTCCATGCTTTGACCATTTTCAAAACCCTCTTGCCAATCCTCCCTTGCTTTAAATGCATCTCTACCCAACTGCTCAACCAAATGCTGCCTTCCCTCTCCTGCTCCATCTCATCTGCCACTGTACCCGCTCCTCTTCCCCTGCTTGGGGCTGTTGCCACAGCTGTTCATACAGCCGAGGAGCAGTGCCGCTGAATTTTGCAAGAGAAGAGCAAGTGCAGCCCCTCGCTTTCTTAAGAGACCCTCTGCATTATTTGTTTCAGAGACAGGCACCTTCACTCTCGGCTTTCTAAATGGGAGACAGGAATTAGGCAAGCAGGCAGGCAGATGCCTGTGTGAAAAAAAAGCCCTTCCTTATAAATAAATCTTCCAGATTTTCATTTAGTAACTTGATTACTAATGCAACTAGAATTCAGAGAAATGTTGAACAACGCTTTGCAAAAATAAGGTATATGAAGGCACTGTAGTACACAAAGACACTACCTCAGCATCAACGCATCTCAGTGTCAATGCATCTCTCTCACCTTAGTAACAGGAATAAGTTTTGGGTTTTTTTTTTCTTCCTCTTTAAACATATCAGGTTCTCCTAAATGTAGACCATCACGCTATCTAGTTAGTGCGACAGTTTATAAACATCTGAGCATCTGCTAGGTACTTGAGGTTTTATTCACAGGCTGCCACAATGAGGCAGTAGTAAGTTGTGGTGAATGCTGCATTTACAGTGCAAAGGATGCTGAAGTGCTAATTAGTGCTAATTTGACTTGGCCCATTTTGGACCTCTGACAACCTCAGCTATTGAAAAGCAAGCAGGTCTGGCATATGCTCATCTTAGGAAAATGTCACCTCTTATTATGGAATAATAAGAGATCTATTATGATATTTCTAAGACAAAACATTAAGAAATTTAAACACTCAAAGTTTTCCTAAAGTAGTGTGTACCAGGACGGCTGCTACTGCAGATTGATTTCTGGAAGAAAACATCATATGAATTTGACTTAACAGAGATTATCAAAAATATTAGAGCAAAGCTAGGTAGAAAGCATGTCACTGAGCATAGGTCTATGTGTCGAGTTACATACTTATTTGAAAGTTAATAAAGAGACCCTATTTTTTTTCCTTGAGATAAGCAAAAGCTGTTTCCCAAAGAGAGGGTCAGGAACAGCAGAAGCCAATTTCTGTGCTTTCATCCTCTGCCTTTGGACCCTGATAACTGTACTTGTCTTTCCCCCATTTTCCTAGATGAATCAGGCTAGTGAAGAAAAACAGCTTAGAGATTCAATAGGTTCATCCTTTGAGAAACATGATACAGTAAACTTTCTTGATCAGGAATATTTTTCTACTAAGATGAGCTACATAATTAGGTTCCTTAAAAAAATCCTATAACTTTGAAGTTATGATCTGCCTCCAAATACTTGTCATTTCACCCAGAAGGCGATAAGTGAAAAAATCTGAACAAATAAATCAAAAAAGCTGACACGCTTTTCTGGGTGGTAATGTTTTTGTTTGCTAATAAAAGGCTTGATTCCCACTGCTTTTGATATCTGCAGAGTGACAGCCCAACGGAAGCACGACACGGTGATCGACAGTGTAGCAGAATGAGGCCAATGGAGTCATCACTCAAAAGAAGAGTAACTACTTGTGATCTCAGGTCTGCTAAACCGGCAAAACACTACTGGATACTTTCTACAAATTACACTTAAATTATAATTTAAAAATACATTTACTTAAGAATTTTTAAAACCCACTTAAATACTTCAAATACCTAAATAATAAAAAATACTTAAATAATATGTTTCACAAACTACATTTGTGCTGTCTCCACTGTAAGAAAAGGAATAGGCAAAATATTAGATAGATGATTTCTGATAACTGCTCATCAAACTACTGCTAATAAAAATGAGTGGCTCCAGCATCCTCACTGGGCAGAGGTGGGACAAGAATAAATAAAAAAACATTGGATACACAGGATGGTGCTTCTTCAGCTTCTAATACGTTAAAAGCAGGAAAACATTTTTGTTGATTAAAGAACTACAAATCCTACAGTTGAGAAGAAGCAATAAATATACACTGAATTAAAGCAGAAATCATTAAAAAGACACTAGGAATGATGTAAAGCCCTTGTCCCTTTTTTTTTTTTCTGCTAAACCTACTGAAAAAATAAAAGAACCCTATGAAAGCTGCAACAAGAAATTGTGTTGTGAATAATTCCTAAGGGACCACACTATCATGTGTCCTGTCATGTACATCAAACTCACCTGTGGCTTTTACATTTAAACATTTCTCACATGAAGTTGAAGCCTTCACTCTAAGGAAATGAAAGCACCGATCACCCCTTCCCAGGTCACACCAGAGACCACCCAAAGGCAAGCACAGCTCAAATTTACTTTGCCTTAGACACGTACCTAGTTGTGTGGCTAATGCTTCCTAGAGCTGCAGTTACTGCCACCTAAGGGAGCCCAGGACAAAGGAGACTGCAGAGAAGGGGAAAACATGGGGCAGAACACAACATTCTCTTTTCTCTTGACTGGTAAAAATATTATGCAATAGATCAGAAACTGGCCACAGACCATCTGATAAATTATCTCAGAAAATGCCAATTGGCAAAAATAAACACAGCAGCATGCATTTAATTTCATTTCAGGTTTCACTCTCTCCCTTCTTCCTACATTAATGCTTCTTTTTCTCCCTTATTCTAATGACAACTGTAAAAACACCAATAAAGCAGGAATATTTTTTATATACACACACACACACACACTGGTGATAATGTCCTGCAAACATAAGGATGTTCTACATTTTTATTGTAGTGATGTTTCACATTTTCCTTTACTCCAACAACCAGTATCTCCTAAAAGGTACACAAGATAAAGACGCACAGGCTGGAAACCCTGCTTTGCAGAGGATAAGGCACTTCAGTCATTCTTCATTCTTGTTTAGTTCTATTCCAGCTTTCTGTAGACCTTTTCCATCTATTTCCACAGCATAATTATACCTATGGAGTTCTCTGATAGGAGCGATGTCGAGAGTTTATACATAAGATTACCCTTTCTCTCTGGCTTCTGAAGGATGAGATCACATTTTAACAACTCCAAATCAATCCAGTCTCTCAAAAAGCAGACAAACATTGTGATAGTAGAAGAAAAATTTGGTTTGCTACTTGTCTTTCAGTGATCATAGAAGACTGCTAAATTACTTTCCCTAATACATTTGACAGCAAACAATTTTTGAAGCTCTGCTTTTAAGTTTGCAGACATGAGGGTCCAGTTGCAGCAAACGTAATTATTGCCACAGCCATCTAAGAGCAGCAGGAAAGGTAATGTATTTTAGGATACCTGCACAAAGCAACACCCTGTCATTATCTAGTTTTAACATCCCTAATAGCGTATTGTCTTTAGAACTGTCCTGTGCAAAATAACATTGCTGGGACCTTCTGCAAGTCCCCATTTTACAATGGAAGAAACAAAAGGTGGGTTTAACTTGCAAAATTTCTGTTATGACTTAGCAACACACAAGCTCTTCAGCCCTCTCAGCAGCAGGGGGCTCCTGGAAGTGAGAAATCCAGAGTTCACTGACTTCTCAGGGAAAACATTTTAAACATGCTCTCTGCACAAGGACTGTGAAGGTGTTTGTCTCTGCACTGCAAGAGAGGAATCCTGAGATCAGGGCTGGACTCTTAAGCGCTGGCCCAAAGTTTCTCTTCATCAACAAAAATCACTCACTATGCACTACTAAGAAGAGCAAAGCCTTTCTGTGCACACCTGAACTAATGCTCTTTCATCTTTAAATTGGACGGTTCAGAGAAACGCCACTTCAAACTGGGACTAAAACTTTCTTCAATTAAAGATCCTACATTTACATATTTGCCGTGGAACTGCTTGTGCCAACATGTTCTCAATCCCCATTCTGCTTTTCACTAGTATCTTTTCCCCACCAGAGCCATGCATTTAGCAGGTCTCGCCCATTTCACACACTGCTGGGGAAACCAGCCCAGCTGCTGCAGCAGTGCACTATCCACACGTGTGCTGACACCATTGCATGCAGCCTGAGTTAGACAATTAGTTGTCAAAGATGATTAAGAACCATGGGAGGCTTAATTCAGGCAAGTCAAATACTGCTCTAAAAATGCCTCAACTGGAAACAAAACTGTAGCATAGGCTGAGGAGTGGACATTGTTCACAAAGAAAAACTGATGGAATTCTGGGGTATTTTGTTAAGGGAATTTTTAAAAAGGCAATAAGGACAATTAACCATGAGGATACTTTTTTTTTTTTTTTTTAAACAGAAGCAGCCCAGACAATTCTCAGATCCAGAGTGCAGCAAGCTATTTGCATATGTCACTAGCAGTTTTCATGCACAACTGCCTTGTTATTCAAAGTATACTTGTGATTGTAATGTGTTTTGGGTGAAATTTAATACTCAGAGGAACAGGCCATGCATGGTCTAAGAGCTATTAAATGCTAGTGTGCTGAGCTGTTAAGCAAAACATTTACTAATAGATGAATTCTGCTAGAGTCAAATATTATCCTTTCTTGATGCAGCTCCAGGTTGATCAGCCCTGGAAACCGGGTACTATTATATAATATTAATACAGAATAAATGGCTTTTCTAGAGATAAAACCTTGCCAATGTTTTGGACAGGAATGCTTTTTTTATTTAACAAAAAAACCCACAACTTTTAATTCCATTTGTGTACACATGGGTTTTCCTCCAAAATACATTAAATAAGCACAAGGATGCTTTTATTGCTACAGTAAACCTACGACTGAAATAATTCTTCATTGGCGTGTTCAAAATGTGAGTTTTGTTGCCATAAGTATTAAAGAACTGCTTTAACAGGTCTGCAACAGAATTAACCAGAATAAAAGCTTTCTAGGGGAGAACATACTCTCAAAATTTCCAGTATTTGGCATCAAACAGGTTCCCCTAAAACAAGAGAGAGTTACTCCATGCATTCCAGCACAAGTGCATCAGCAGCACAGGCTGGGGACTAGACTTACTAACACTGGGGGGAAAAATGGATCTTAACACAATACAAATATTGTTAAATAATTTTAAGCTAAACATCTTGTGCTTGGATTTTTAAAGAGCTCAGAGTGTGCATCAGATGGGGGATAATCCATAGCGATACAGTTAAAGTGGTTTCAGGCTGACCAGCCTCCACTTCTCTCTCCATTAGAGCAACTTTTCTTTTAAGCTGTCCCCTCTGCTTCTCAAACGCTTTTGAAGAAATAAAACTAAAAGTTCTTGACAGTGCTATTAAGGGCAAGTAACTTGTGCTTCCCTCTCCCTTCTCCTCAAACCAGTTGCCTGACTCACCCTTGGATACAGATGTACACACAGAGAAGTGTTTTGGTGCTCTCTTCTTCCGAAAGTACCTGCAGTCAGATCCTCAGATATTCCACTTGACCCTCAGGGCTGTCACACGCAAGGTCTGTCCACAATCTGATGCAAACTGAAGCAACACAGCTGTGTTAGTGTAAACCTAAACAAGTTCTAATACGACCAATTTGGAGAGCAGGGTGTTAAGCCAAGCAAGCTGACCACCACTACATGGGTTTGCAAGCCTGGACAAATCATAGGCAGATTTTATTCAAGTGAGAGTGCGTTCAAGAGAGCTTTTAGACTTAGCTATACACAAGTTTTTACATTTTGCCTTTACAATGTGGTAAGGAAGGAGTCCCCATTTTATGAGCAGGAAGAAAAATACGGTCAAATTCAAAGACTGACCCAGCTGACACAGGACATCTCTAGGAAAGCTCTCAGCCTCTTATCAGTCACTTCGGCTGATAGCAGCACCTCCCGCTTTCCATGTATTTCCAAACTGCTCTTTAATATTACAAGCAATACCATGCACATCTTCAAGAACAGCAGTGGACACTAAGCTGAACATTGTTGATAATTTCTCTTTTATTCTATTACTGTCAATCTGTATAGAGCTTCTTGCCTGGAAAAAGAAACCAAAAGAGACCAGGAAGCTGAGGCTAGCATCCTGCCACTGTCTCCAGTCTCCTCTGAGGAGAAGGTCCTGACTGCTCTCTCCAGGGCCAAAGGAAACCTGAATGACCCACATCTCTTTTAGTGCTTACTCGCTATTCCATCAACCTGAAATCAGCTACAGCCTGTGGCACGCACTGCTTGGAAGCAGGACAAGCTACTACAAAAATATCAAATAGCAAACTACAAAACCTGTTTAGGATCTCAATCATACTAACATGTCACACTAACTCCCTTTTTTAGCTAAAGCTTACTTTGGTCATCATTTTGAAAATAGCTCTGATTCATGAATATGCATGAGAATATTCTAGTGTGGTCAATTTTTATTTGTATTATAAGATTACTTACAGAAAGGAAAAAGAATGGTCAATTTTCATGAGAGATTGGAGATGTTCCTTCAAAACCAAAAAGGGCTCACACTATAGGTGCACAAAGTACTGGTACTGGCACCAGAAGGCTGTACTCAGTCATGAATTTTGATTAATTTCCCCACTCTCATTTCCAAAGTCTTACTGAGCAGGTATCTCAGACACCATCCACTTCCTTCCTCCTTTCTTGCTTTGTCCATTTAGATGGCAGACCCATGTAGCAAGAACACCTGAAGTTGCTTGGCATGAAGCCTGAATAAATTACTGGATGGACAAAGAAAGAAATGGCAAAAGTTTTAAATATGATTGGTTAACGGAGTAAACTCCTCCCTCCCAAAAGTAAGACATACAGGGATGTATAAAATATCCCTTGCATCATTAGAAGACCTCTCATTCAGCTAACTGTCACAGTACTGTACATCCTTGTTAAGCTTAAATGGATTTTTTCCCAATGAATTCAGAGAATTTTCTTCTAGCTCCATGCGTAATTCTTTAAGTAATTACACATGCAATAAATTAATGAAAATCAAAGAAACTGCCTGTGCTTAGAAAACCAGCTTAATTTGGCATGCTCTGCTGCACGCTTCTAAATGCTCAAAATCTTTCAGGCCCGGCTTAAACCAAATGCCTCCACACTGTGCAAGTAATCTTTATAAAAAACCAGTAAATTACATTTGGCACTAAGTGAGGTGTGAAATTCTTAAGCTGTCTCCTAAAAAAGGAATCATTGGGGTCAGACATGGGCTGCCATCTTGTTGCCTCCAAGCACATGTATTTATTTAGAAAGGAAAACTCACCAACAATCATCAAATTTGGTGGAAAATAAGTGTTGTTACAAATTTCTCCTGCTCTCTGCAAGGGTCACAGTATGTTTTTCAAACTGTTCTTTTGATATCCACTTATTATGTGGCTTGCACTAATTCAGCTGAGCTGCTTCTGCTTGTCGTCTTCCTCAAGCAGGCTGTTCTCCGAGGTGCCTCTGCTGACATATGCTGCTCTGTAGATCTCCCAGAGCCTGCCACCCCATTTACACTGCCCACTCTGGAAACAAAAAACCTCAAATTTTACACGTCATTTCATCCAGTCCCTTTCAGTAGCTGTCAGTGAACCTCTTCATATACTCCCCTGCAACTGGGCAGCAGTTGTGTCCTAAACAGGACATTTATTGAGGGGACCTCAGCTCTGCAATGCCCTCCCTCCCTATCTTGCAATTATAAATGTGCAGAACCTGGTTTAACCTAAAATCAAATTTATTTAAAGAGTAGTACAAAAATGGAAATAATTCAGGCTTATCTGTTATCAAATCTAACAAAATATTTGAAATCCTGAACTACAAAGCACATTATAAACACACATTTAGACTGAAGACATGAAGTAGCTCTGAAGTTTAGAAGCT
The DNA here is from genome assembly GCA_013398155.1 of Pedionomus torquatus. Classification (NCBI taxonomy): domain Eukaryota; kingdom Metazoa; phylum Chordata; class Aves; order Charadriiformes; family Pedionomidae; genus Pedionomus; species Pedionomus torquatus. Next base: position 334,284 of record VZRU01017263.1, read on the forward strand.
CTACCACTTCCAGGACATAACTTTTTCAGAGAGCTCTGAACTGCATCGATTAACATTTCAAATCCGTGTGAGTCTCCCTGGAGTACGTGGAATCAGCTCCCCGTCTGTACAGTGTTTTCTACTTACAGGAGCTAAGGATCTGAGGACCAGACGCTGCATTGGCATGTCCACTTCATTTCCGAAGGAGTCTGACAGTGCAGTATCACTTAAATAATGAAGCACACATCTGGTGGGAGATTGCTGAGGTTGGTAAAGTTTGTACAAGGTCAATTCATCCTCTAAGCTTCTGTACACTGAAAATTAAGCAAGAAGTTTACATGGCAACAAGCAGAATCAACTGATTGATCTCAGGCTTTGTTTTCCAAGTAGCATGCCTTTCTTTTTACATCAGCTTTTATTGTATAAAAATAGGAGGGAGTGCTATTGTATTGCTCCAAGACACATTTTCTGAGATTTTTCATTAGTTAACACATACGTGTTTCTAAAATAAGATCCTTTTTATTTTTTAAGTAAGGTAGAAAAACCACAATGCACCACACCTGGCAAAGAGAAAAATATTCCTATCTTTTCACCACTGTAATTTGCAAGTTATGGGTAAGTCTTAAGAAAGGGTGGATAATCCTTGGAGCAAGTGGAAATAAAATAGAATCAGGCAGTGGAAAATTTATTTTGTCAGTGCTTTCACTAATATTCACAAAAGGACAATACCTGTTTAATATGAAATGTGTTATCCAGTATCTTTATCTTTACACATTGTTATCACCTTGCTTGACAGAAAACACATCAGTTCTGATATAAAGGTGCACCTAGAAATTCTTCCTATGTTAAAAGAAATAACAAACATTTTTATAAACTCAGAGTAACATGAGAATGAGACAAACATAATGAAAACTTTTTTTATTACTCAATACACGACATTGATGGTCCACAGCATGAAAAAAACCAATATGCCAAGTAAAGGATATAGGTTAAAGCTCAGATCTCAATGATTTTTCACATTCTAACAATCATCCAAAGTAGCCTTTCTTCAGTAGTGGTGGAAATCAGCTATCTGCATCCCAGCCCAGTGGGATGCAAGCTCTCTTTTTATCTGAGTCATTGGCATTTAAAAAAAGATACTGAATCTTTTTGCAAGTTTGCTCACTCTTGAGTAATTAAGAATTTCAACTTCAATATCCTTTTTCTGATGTTTTGGTGGCTTTTTTTTCCTTTCTCCATTTGGCAAGCGCTGATTTTTCATTAATGTTCCTGTCAAAGCATGAACCAGCTGCTGTGTCTCATGAAGTGACAGAGAAAGAGGAGAGCTCACCCTCAGATTGACGCACATACAAACACTGAACTACCAGCAGGAACACCACTCACTCTCTCTCTGATCCTCTCCTCCTACTAGCTTGTTCTTCTTTGAAGGGGCAACATCAAGTAGATACCAAGAGAAAGGGGTCGGAAAACACCACCACAGCTTGGTTGTACTTAGCTCCCCCTCTGATGGCCCATGACTGCCATGCCCGGGGACACCAGGGCTCCATAGCTGAGCTCATGTGACCAGGGCTGGCTACTCCACAAAACAACTCAGTGCTTCAGTCACCGCAAATGATGCTTTATGGTCCTGTTTCTTGGTACTTGTTTTATGGGGTTTCATCCTAAAGTGACTGAGAGCCTACAGAAGAATCCCAACATACGTGGATAGAGCAATGTGAAACAAGATGAATGCTTTCCTTTCTTGGCTTTTCTCATTGCTCTCAGCTTTATATTACCATCCTGGAAAGGTCAGCCTCCTCTACACCCAGGATATTGCAGTAGGGACTTTAGCACTGTAATTGCCCATTAAAACTATGGCCTTTTCAATGAGCGGCCCAGATACTTTTAAAAAGTAATCTTGGTTTTATGAGTAAGTTAAAAAATAAAAATAAAAAGTAAGTATAAATCACCTCTGATGGCCATGGAAAGTTCTGGTATGTTGGCGCAAGTCTGTTATGATGCCAAGTAGCACCCCACAACCCAAATACAATGTGAAGTGTCTCTTATCAGTGGTACGTTTGGTTGTTTATCCCAAAATACACATGGAGAGCTAGTCAAGATGCTTTATTCCTGTGGGGCTCAAGAACATCCTATATGCCTTATCACCAAAAAGATGTTACTCACGCAACACGTTACCATGGAGAGGAGCCACTTCACGCTTTGCTCACGTTGCACTTCTTCCCTTTGTTTTTCTGCCTTGAAAACAAGGACACTATATTCTTCCATACGTGGAAAGCAGAGCACATTCTCTTTAGCATCACTTTTGTTTACTCCTGTTTCTGTTCAGAGCAGCAAAGAAGATTTACTGTCAGATCAGTTTGTGCTAACATTTTATTTCCTTCTTGCCTCTAACTTGGTCAGTCACTGACTAAAACTATTATTTTGCTTCCTTAATAGACAGACAACCTCTCTTAGGAACCTTATTGACAGGTCCATCTCCACTGATGCCTCTCCTTGTAGAAAAACAACTACTTGGATGGGGAAACTCAGGTAGAAAATCACAGGAACAGGCTGGTATGCCTGTTGCAAAGGGGTGACACGATGTGGAGATTCAGGCACTCAGCAGTTCCACCTCTGAGCCCCACAGCCATGCTATGGCCTTGCAGCCCTGGGGCTTCCCCTCTTTCAAGGAGGGGCTGGAAACAACTTCACTGTAGCAGTGACTATCCTGTGAACATCATTAATTTAGGGACTTTGCATTTGCTTCTCCATAGTGCAACCAAGGACCTGAAATTGAAAACATCAAGGTGTTTTACAAGTGCTTTACCTTTTAAGGCTTCTGGACAGTGACCAACAACCCTTGGGCTGCCCTGCATATGTCCTGTACTTGTCTTCCACTGAGCACATGAAAACCTCTGGGACAAGCAGAGTTACATGCCAACAGCCACGAGGTGGCACGTAGAGCAGAGCAAGTTTGTCGTGTCTGTGACAGCACTGGAAAACTGCAGCAGTGCCAGGTGGATCCAGAGAAGGATCCAGAGTTTTAGGCTGTCACTAAGACACTGGACATCTACTTGATGTCTTTTATTTTCTGTGCTTCCTCCACAGCTCATTGCTCACCTGTTTTCCTGGTGGAAAAGGGTGATGGTCAGTGCAGAAGACAGCAGAGGGTCGATTGAGGTGATGAGGGTTGCAGACCCAGCTCCACAGGAACATGTGCTGAATTGAATGGCTGCTGCCACCACAGAGACATTGGCCAGTCTTGTTCCATCTATTTCCTGAAAAAGAAGAGCTGGTTGTTTATGCTTCTGAAAGCTCTGCTTTGGGAAAAGCTAATTTCACATTGAAGCACAGTATGTGCAGACCAGCTGGCCACGGCAATAGGGACAATAGAGGTGATAAATGCTATTTGTTTCCTGAATTAAACCTAGCTGCAAGGAAGAAAACCATATTCAAACTGTATCAAGAGAATAAGCCCCAGTTTGCCTTGGTGTTGGGTGTGATAGCCTGCTCTAGCTAAGAATCTCCTGTGCATAGTGTGTTTAATTACTCCACAAGTCTCTCCCCATGTTGGATACTGCTAGATGTGAATTTGAGGAGTGAGAAGATCCAGGCTTAGTACCCTGTAATCACAACCTACATGAGTCAGGAGCAGGACAAAGACATCCTGACAGCCAGGCAGAGTACTCCTCTACTGGAAAAAGTAGCTGTTTTATTTTGCCAAACAAGTTCACACTGGAGCAATTATCTTTGGCAATCTCTAACAATAATTTTAAAATATTCTCTTCAGTACCATCACTGAATTCAAACTGCAATATTTTTAAAAAAAAATCCACTGTCATTCTCCTTTCTAGCTCTAATTATCTGGACTGCATCCACACCATGAAGCAGAATTGTGACAAGAAAGCATTCACCCCAGAGATTTCCCAGAAATTTGCTTTCTAATTGGGTTGAAAATGCCTCAGCTTTCTGCATCACATTTTGCACATACTACAAACACAATCCATGAAATGCAGAAATGCAGTATTGTAATTGTTTAATTGGGTTGTCACACTACAGGATCTTATGGTGTTAGGTGCTGTATATTAATTTAGACAAAAAGATAGTCAGTTCCTGCGCAAAACAAATGAACACTTGAGGGTAAGATTAAAAACAAAACAAAAAAAAAACAACCAAAAAAAGCAAAACAACAACAAAAAAAGAAAGATATTAAGAAGAAAACCTTGATGTGAATAGGTGTTGCACTGTAAGCATGACTCTGTAAATCTACTCCAATGAAAAGAAATATCATCCATTGACGAAAACTTTCCAGACGTGTCATTTATGTCCTGTAACCTCTCTGTCCCTTATTTACTCATTGGTAAAATGGAAATAATACTTAATATAGGTCCCTCGTGAAGCATGATTAAACACTCATAGTGCTTTTCCGTCATTTGTTTGACAATATGGCTGTAGAATACTACTGCTGAAGACAAACTGTGCAATATTTATAGCTGATACAGTATTGACTAAGCTCATCTTTTCTGTTTTTAAAGTTTTAACTAAGCAATGCTTAATGAAATTTGCTAGACTAACTGCTCATGTTGTCTCTGCTGGTAATGCAAAAGCAAACGGCTGTAAGTACGGTACCCTGAAGGCAGACATTACGAGTTTCTCTGTTGAATCCAGCAGAGAAGTTTCTTGCATCTCCGTTGAATGCCATCATGCTGTGATTAGTTAATCATTAAGTACATAGTGCTTTTAATTAACTGCCAACTCTGCTTGGGCATCTGTTCTGAAAATCACATCCGATCATGCTTTTCCCAGTCTGTGGCTATGGAGCTCTTCAATAATACAGTTGTTGCTCCATTCTCCAGCTCTCTCTGCTGCAAGACAGCTCAAGTCCAGAGCGTCCTACATGAAATAAAATATGAATTATCTATTCTTCCAAGGGAATAAAAGTAAATGGGAATTAAACAAACTTATTTGCCTCAATAGGTAATAAAAGCTCCTATTAAAAAGCAGATAAGGACAATTAACACTTTTTCTGGAAGAAAAAAAAAAGGCTAGAAGAATATTTTTATTCTTCAGTACAAGCACACAAGTTCATCGGCCAGCCAATTTTTTGGAAAAAATACTAACCTTTAAGAGTAGGAAATAATCCTTTCTATTTCATAAGGTATAGGAAAACACAACAAATGCAAGATTCTGCAAAATATTTCATTTGACTTAAAGCTAAAGAAAGATACACAGTGCAAACGTTACCTTACAGACTACATCTCTCCATCAACACAGCTCAATCTCTGCTCGCTTCAAAAAGCTATATTTTGAGTGTATTTTAAAATAAACTCCAACCTCCTTGAAGCATGTACCTGGGGAAATAGTAAGATTGTTAACAGTAAGGTTGTAACATATCTTAGGTAGCACCTTCTGTTTTAAAGCTGAGAGGAAAAAAGTAACATCACAGCAAGGAGAACACAGAGTGAGGTGTAGGCAGGGCACCTTCTGCTGGTGCTGTGAATCTGGTTGAAAACCAATTCAAACAAGAGATCGGAGGATGACTGTGGCCATTTGATGGCATGAAATGAAATAAGGGCAGACACCTAGATCAGGAGGGGCACCATGATGGTGTGACACCATATTAGTAGTTTCAGAGAGACTACAAATTTGCTGGATGTCGTGGTTTGTGTATAGCAACATCCCTGCTGCCGCTCCACACCAGCCACTGTCATCTCTCAGACCCTCCATCTCTGAGCTGTCACTTATCTCATATGAATCCAGGCTAGTAAAAACCTACAATTCATAAAGTGTCCATTATTTCTAAGTAGAACGATATGTCAAGGAAAAGGGCACCCTTTGTCAAGTACTGAAGAGAGAAGAATAAACCACCACTAAGCTTTAAACTTGTGGTTCTTCAAGGAGCAGAGCTAAGAAACTCGCGTGAACCTTGTAACATAGAATAAAACATTACTGTTAAACAATAGCCAGTCTACAGCAAATAGGCATGTAACGATTGTGGTTAATGTAACAAGCACTCACTGTCAGATACACGTTTTACATAATAACCCTTTTTCACAAAGTTCAAAGTAATACTCTTGTTTTCTTTCAAAATTCCACTGCGGATGTCAAGATGTGCCAGCACACAGAAAAGAGGCATTTCATAACGATACAAAAACATGCATTTCTAATTATTTCCATGCTGAACTACACTGAGGGCACCACTTTTATATAGAGAGTTCAAGGTATTCCAGGGAACAGGCTGTTTTCTGATGACATCATAAGGACACTGTCACTCGGGCAACAACTTGCTACTATAGCAACCACAGCTTTTACAGATGCTGAACGCCGATGAGGTTAAAAACACCATTTGGAGATTTGCTAGTTAAGAGTTTGCCAACATTTGATGCACGAAGCAATAAGGAGTCTGCTGCAGATGCACAGCATTGTGTAGTTTCCCACCCATTATTGGGAAGCTGAGAACAATCAAGTTTTCTCTTCCAGCCAAGGACTTCCTAGGGAAATCACATTTTCAGTGATGTCCTTTAATGCCACTGCAGCTAGAAATGGGCCTGAACACTAACTTTGTGATTTGGGGGCAGCTGCAAGAAAAGCACTGCTGCCTAATCTAAGAGTCCCTAAAAATGTAGAGATTTGGGGACCTAGAGATTTAGTATTCTCAGAGCAAAGACCACACAGACTGAGAAGACAGTCTGGTATTACATGAAGACATGTCTTCGGAAAAAGAAGCGGATTATTTTTTTTCCTCCTGACTGCAAATAATTACAGGGTATGAGATTAACACATCTGGTTTTGTAAGCAACTGCTATCTGTGAAGAAACAGAAGAAATCAGTCAGTTACAAAATGTTTTCAAGCTAAAAGCCACGTCTATTCCAGAACTTCATGCATTTTACTAACTGCAAGCAAATCTCAGAGGCTCTAGAATATTCTCAGGACATTAGGCCATTTCTTAATTTTAATCACACATTTGTTTAGCTGGTTATGTTCCCAATCAATACAGCAGAAGCTTGCTGTCAACATTCCCAGTAAATCAAATTTCCTGCACAAAAAAGGGTCATAAACACAGTCCAGTCAGAACCACTCAAACTTGATGTTAATATCAGCAGAGTATTTTTCTCATTTTGTGGCAGCAAATGTCAACTCACCTAGATCCTCCAGGAGCTGTACAGTCTGCTGGGCTGGAGAGCTGTTTGTTGCCCTGGCATGGGGAGGAAGAACTGGAGGGCAGGAGGGGTGTACAGATTTACCCTTGGGGCTTTTTTTGGCAACACCTTACAGTGAAGTTCCTCAACTAAAACTGTAATAAAAAATGGAATTTAAATGTGCACGTTAAAAATGCAAAAGCTAAGGCATATTCTTCATCATCAGTTTGCTGCCACATTTGAACTAACCGGCCAGTACTGGCACTCTCAGAGGAACAGCTAAAGCCAAATTATTATTAACACTTATTTGTGGGGTGGTCTCAACAATGGGATACTGACATGCAACAGCAAGCTTTGAGAATCACTCCTATTCTGAGGCTGTACGAAAGCCATTCAAGGCAACAAAGACAACATACTTTCAATACACCCACTGACTGTACTTCTGTGTTTTTTATCACGTGTATCCTACCAGGTGTTTTGTACAGTTCAGGATGTTTCCTTTTTAGTCCAGGAAAAGATTAAGGCCATTGCTGGTTTTCATTTCCACACATTATCCAGCAATCCTGGCTCCTACTGGCAGCAGAGCGCCCTCTCCACACAATTCTCCCCCATCATCTGTGAGAACAGAGATGTGGAAGAGGCCAATTACCTTTTGGAGAGAAGGAAATTACTTGCTTATAATTGAGTTCTCTGAGCATGGTGTCCGCTATTAGAGCCACACTCATCCTCCCACCTCCCCCTGAGAGATGGGGTTTTATTCCTATTTAAGTTCTAATTATTATAATTAGTCTGAAAAGGATTTGGGAGTTGGGGGCTATGATATGCCATATAGACCCCTCAAGGCATCTTTCTGTACTAACTCATTATGACCAGTTCTAAACTTTACCATTTAATCTAGTCATTCAGTACCCAAGGTCACAACAGCTGAGACCCCCTGAGCATCAATCCATAGAGACTCCCACCTTCAGAGAACTACAATTAAAAGGTAAATAATTCCCTTGCTGCCTTCTCTGTGAGGCAATGCTATAAGTCAGAGAACAGAATCCAACCTCAGCCTAATTACTACTTCAGTAATTTACACAGTTGCGATGCAAAAGTTGGCAAACGCTTTTTCTTTTATCAAAACAGAAACACAAGGCCAGCTACAGTTCATTTCAGACCGGACTTAGCAAGAGAGCCTTACAACAGTCAAGTTGCAAACATTGTCTGTATCACACAAACTCCACGAAATTCTTAAGATCTACACTCCAAGAAAGTCAAATCATCATCACAAGAGGCAGGCCATGGAAACAAGTATTCTTCACCATGCTAATTAAGGATGCAATCCTTTTCTTTGTTTATTCCATCATGAAACTTCTGTTAAATCAATACAGTACAAGTTTTAAATTCCTTAAATCAGGCTGTGAATAAAAGGATTTGAAACACTCAAAGCTGAATTGAAGTATGAGCAATTCTTAAAAATATCATCATCCAGACTGACGAATTTCAAGAAATTCAACAGATGCTAGTATTTCCTGAATGACAGCAGCCTCCAGGCCTGAAAACTGTAAAGCAAAGCTTTGAATTTCACAGAAAAGAGCATGAAATGGTATTAAGCAAAAGAGTTTGTTACAGTGCCAGCAGCTGGAGTCCAGTGCAGTGTCAGCACATGGAGGAGGAGGCAGTTTCAAATACTTGTTGCTGACTTTTTTTTGAAAGATAAGTGAATTACACCTGCAAATCAGAAAGATGCATCCACGCTTCTACCAACACAATGCACCATGCAATAATGTAATACTTGCTAATTATACATGCCATTAACCACGACTGCAAAACTTGGTGACTGAATTCTTAGTAAAAAGGTGGCTCTTTGCATCAGAATTAGAAAGTGAGTAATAATGTACACTAATTTCTACATAAATAATGAGCCAATCACAAGTTAGTGCATATTATAATATTTTAAGTCTATCACAATGCAGCCTGTCCAATTTCCATACTGGTTTGTAGTAAATATTAATATTACACTTAAAGATTTGAAAACTCTAAATCTTTGATTGCAGGCAAGCACGTGTAGAGGAAGGGAAAAAGAAACGTTGTACTTGTTCTCATTTTCTGCTAGACTGTGTGTGCCAATTCCTCAGCCTGAAAGCAACCTGAATCTCTGCCCTGGGAGCATGGGTGTAGCAGCCTCAGCACTCTCCCTAACCATGCCATGTCCCCCTAACCAGCACACACAATTAAGCATGATAGGTAATCTTTGCTCTGAAGCAGGGTCCACAAAATGAATTCTCTTACTCCCAGCCAACGCTAGTGTCACACTAGGGACCAATACAAAGAAGTTTGCACTGTTGCTGTCTGAGCTCTGTGTTTGCAGGTGACAAATAGACTTCAATTTCTAATGGTGCTGGGTCAGAAATAGCCTTCTAATTTTCCTAAATTAAATTATAGGCTACTACTGTTGTATTTGTAGCCAGGTACATTAACTACAGAAGCAACATTTCAGTGGCTGATGTTTCTTCTTTTACGAAAATAAAGTGGGAGGGAAAGTTGAAGGACAAAGGCCAGGGAGCAGTCAAACACTGATACCTTAGTCTGGACATCAAGATGCTTTTGCAGCTGTTCAAATGGCTGAGGCCCCATGTAAGAATTGTGGCAAGACTAAAGATTAAGTCTCGGCTATTCTGTTACTTACAGTTCCTGAAAACTGGGTTTTACTGGTGGCCACTCAGCTTATACTACATTGTCAGACACATACAGACGTCTGGGGGCAACATTTAGGTGAGAAAACCTAATGAGACTATAATCAGAAATTTAAGGGGGAAATTAAGGTGTCAAGTGTTTGATTTGTATTCCTGGCAGTGACAGAGGAAGCTGCATTTTTGTTTTTTTCCCAGGAGGAAAAAACTAGGAGGTTTTACTTTAAATCAGAAGACAAACATGGAGAAAAATATTCCAACTGAAGCTTCTTTATAGTCTGTTTTCAGAGGCTTCATCCCTTCTTGTACTTAAAGGTCACTTCAATAAGAACTGCACAGTTCACTCCCAGGTCTTTTTTGGAAGTGTCCAGAAGAATCTATACCATGTAATACTGTAAAAATACCACCTTCCTCTAACAACATGGTTAAGTTCTCATTTCATAACTCATACAAAATTATAACATTATTTCATCTCTTGGGTCTGATACCTAGCATATCCTGTAATTGTATAAATCCCCAAGTCTGCCATATGAAGCTGCTCTCAGTACATTGTATCCCACAATTGTTAGTCCATTGCTCTTCCAAGAGCCCTGGGAAAGGCCCATTGCTACATCCCAAATGAAACACTTCCCTTTGAGCTTCTCCATTTCATCAAACTGATAGATGACCTGAAGTTCCTGCAAGCCACAGTTAAGTGAATCCAGACTTTTCCATGAGAATTTTATTCCTGATGTTCCACCATCTGAGAAACGGTTGCCAGTGAATGATTTTTCTACTGTGTCAAAAGATGTACTGGTTATTTTAATGCATTTCTACAGAGTCCCATTTGTTCCTCTCCACAAATAGCTACCACAGATGAACACCACTACCATGCCTCCATTCTCCACTGTGACCGCTAGCAGCCAACCTCTCCTCAAACCTGCACATCATCATGAGTGCACGGGTGCACGGCTCTGAATCCAGTGCTGCAGGACAGTGTTCAGGGATGGAAGTACCCGCTGAGGGGCTTCACACAACTCCTCGCCACAGTCTGCCTCAGAGCTGCTCTGACATCCCACATCTCACTATCTCTTCTGCCCCTTAACTTACTTACAGAGGCAGTGATTGGAGCACTTGATGATGAAATTAAAGTAAATTAAAGCTCTAACAAGAACATGTGCAAACATAGAAGAGAATCACTAACTGGACATAAAAAAGCTGCAAATTCTGCTTTCAGAAAGGAGGAATACCCTCCAACACCTTTTCCACACCTAAAGCTTAATTTTTTTCCTCTAGTCAATGGGGGCTCAGCTCTGACACAAAAATTGCCTGTACTGTATCTTTGGTCCCAATCATATGTGCAACAAGCCTCCAAAGTTTGTCATTTATAGTTCACTCTGACCATGCAGAGATTAAAAAATAAATCATCCTCAACATGCATATAACTGATTATTTGTACAATTTTAAAAACCTTGCTGAAAACAGGACCCTAAAAATGCAGAAAATGACACTTTTATCATGGCCAGCATCCATATGTTATTCTCCAAACACCAAACCACAGGTAGGAAAGCAAATCTATTATGTACCCCATGATAGTAAAGGCATTCTTCCATCAAAATGCTTTATGGTGATTCAGTTCCAGATAAGGAGATAATATATTTATCTTCTTGTATAAATGTGAAGTGAGAAATTTGTCTCCAGAATGGATGCAAAATAGAAAAAAAATTGCAATATCAATTTATTTTGGAAAAAAACCCCAACTTTTTATAATCCAGTACATATTCTGAAGGCTTTCATAACCCCTCAAGTTTTCAAGGAAGAAAACACATGCTGAGAACCTTTATGAGGCAACAGAAATGCAGCTGCTTAAATCATTCCCCTGTTCAAAATGCTTTTCTACAGTAAACAGTTTTACAATTGCCCTTAATTTAATGCCTCTGTCCTGGTCACTTGAACACAGTTAAGCTACTGCTGCAGTTGGAGCAAGGTGGCCTTGCCCTGCTACAGGAGTAACTGCTCAGTTAACACTTTCTGTCTGGTTGCCAGGACAGCACTCCATGGCACAAGACAGTAAAAGCCAGTTTATTTCTTCTGAATTCTGTACCTACAACCCTCTCTAAAATCAGCCATTAGTAGACATTTCCATGTAGGACTGTTTATATTAAATTTCAGGTAACAATGTTACCATTACCATCCTAACAATGTTACCATTCAGTTGACATTCACCACTATCAGGACCTGGTTGCCTCAGCAGCCCAATTACCTTTAAAATTAGCATCCTTCTCTGTTCACCTGCATGAAATCTGGCTGACACGAGTTAACAGGAGTGTAACATCAGGGATGTTACAGGCCAGCTGGCCAGTAAAAGAGCTAAGACAATGGAGAGTCTTCAATACCACTGAGTCATTCCAAGCATTTAGTGGGAAAAAAAATTGGGTACTTTACATTTTCATCACCTAAACAGGATGAGGGAAAGGGGAAAAAATAGAGAAAGAAGATTAACTGAATTTCACATATACATAAAAACAAATGGAAGAGAAGATCTAACCAACTATAACACGTTTGGCATTGTCTTAATCATAGAAATCACAATGGTTATAGCTTCAATTAACTGAAAAATATACAAACCTTTATTTTTCTCACAAATACACAAAAACTCTCCCAAAAGATTTCAGAATGTTAACTTACTAGGAGTTCTGACACTTCTGTCTTAACATTTACTTGAAGTAGACTAACAGTCCTGGACACTGTGAAAAGCTTGATGTGAAACCTGATAAAACAGAAAGAAATAAAAATGAAATGATTTCTAACAAAACAAGCTAATTGTTTACGTTTATCATTGCTTAAGAAAAAAGTGCTGCCTTGTATGTTTCTGAGGACAGAATAGAATAACTAAACGCAGTTTTTGCAAGTATAATATGGCAATACATAGGCCATCACTTGAAACGAAGATTCTCATTGGGAACCAGCCTCAATCTCCATCGTCTGTCCTCTTATCCTAGTTCTTAATTCCAAAGAAAAGGCAAGGATGAGTAGTAACTTGTAGGTCTGAGTCTCATCTAGAGCAGGTATAGCCTGTGAAGAGTATATTGAAATACAAATCACAACAATTTACCTCATGTATTTACCATTTTGAAAAGGTCCCTCAACAACTGCCTCTGAGAATTTCAGCCACTTCCAAATACATGGGTATCACTGACACCAAGGCTCTCGGGCTACATTTCCTATACCCGCGGAAAGTAAAAAGTAGAGAAACTGGCCTTCTCTTAAAGAAGAAATCCACACTTGACAAAAGCGTGGATTTTAGGCAGTTGCTCTAGTTTTTTGATTCATTTTCGTAAGGATAAAATTTCACAAGAAAACTGTGAACCAATTAATGCAAAATAATAATTAAAAAAGAGCCAAAAGAGCTTCTGAGATGGCATTGACTTCATTCACAGATGAGGATATATGGAGGCTGTGCAGAGCCAGGAAGGTTTTACAAAGCAAGTGATATTGTAGAGAGAATGTTTATTTCTGTATAATAAAACCATACCACCATAGCATTCATGGATTTTAACGTGTGTAAAGCAGACATTAATAGGTTCATGAAAACTGGGTGTAATTTCATCATAGGGATTTAGAGGCTTGCACAAGAATAAAGTGTGAAGAACATAAAGGTTTGCTTTACCTTTAAACCACCACTATAGCACCCTCTCCATATGCAACACTGAGTAAAGGTCTAGTGGCTTTCAGACTCGCACAAACTGAAAGTAATTGCCTCACTTGCCTCCACACCTGAATTTCTCTCTTATTGTCAAACTAATGTTTCCTTCTTGGGAAAGATAGCACAATAGGATTTGCAATTTCTCCTCTTTGACTACTGTATTCCTTTTTGGGAAGATGGCTCTCGAGTTTCTAAGACATCATGTCCCAGTGTCCCTAAGCAGCAGATCTGCATCCCTTGGGAAACAATGACACTCTCAGGCATTTACCTCCTGTGGTTGCTTGTGAATACAAAAGGTAAGTGGTTCTTTTTTAAAAAAAATAAAAAGAAGGAAAAAGAAAAAAATTTCCAGTGTATCTGCCCACTTCTGTAAATGTAACAAGCAGCATACCAATAAGGTACGCAGCTTTAAAATGCCTATTTATTCTCTGATTCCATTAAAATACATACTAAAAAGGATTACATGTCTTACATTTACATTTACCTTGGACCTTGGCTGATACCAGCAAGCTGTTAAGTGCTGCTCTAGTATATCTAAAGCATTTAAAAACCTGGCACCCTTTATAGGCATTATGACCACTCAAGCCATTCTAGTCTGAAGACTCTGATTACCCAAAACAATTTATAACTCTGCAGCAAATGGCTTCTAAGGACCTCCCTTTCTCCTCATGCCTCTCACAGAACAAATTCTGTTTCCACACACATCACATGTGCCTCAGGACACCTTGATGTTTGTCGTTTTTAGTTACATACCACCTGCCTAAACTAAATATTAAGAACACATTTCCAACTAATAAAGATGCATCAAGATTAGAGAAAAATCATTATGGGGGTGCTGGAAATAACCATATGAACCCCCTGTGCTCTAAACACTCAAACTACAGAATTAACCATAATCGTACAAATAAAGAGCCCTTACCAGCATGGAAACGAACTGTTTTGATTCACAGACAGTATTAACTGTATCACAGAATCATAGAATGGTTAGAGTTGGAAGGGACCTTAAAGATCATCCAGTTTCAACCCCCTACCCTGGGCAGGGACACCTCCTACCAGAGCAGGTTGCTCCAAGCCCCATCCAGCCTGGCCTTGAACCCCTCCAGGGATGGGGCAGCCACAGCTTCTCTGGGCAACCTGTTCCAGTGCCTCACCACCCTCACAGCAAAGAATTTCTTCCTAATATCTAATCTAAATGTCCCCTTTCTCAATTTAAAACCATTATGCCTTGTCTGTCGCTACACTCCCTTGGCAAAGAGTCCCTCTCCAGCTCTTCTGTAGGCTCCCTTAATGTCCCTTAATGTGGGGTGACCAATTTGGAGACTCTGATGTTGGAACAGATTTGGTGGCTGTTTTGAGAAGTGGCTTCTGTTAAAAACAACAAAACAAAACCACCAACAACCAAAACAACAACCAACCAACCAACCAAAAACAACAAAGTTTTTTATCCTCCTTTTTTTCAGACTGGACAGAGGTGGCAGACAGTTTGGAAGAAAGCAGTTTTACACAAAATGACCTGAGCGAAAAATATAATTAAATTAAACCTCTGCAGACGATAAAAGCCCCACTTATCGAGAACAATCCAAAGTTATGTCCTTTGTTCCCCGCACAGCCTATACATATTCTTTTAACAGGACAGATTAGAGGATTCTGTTTTACAGGAAGACCAAGACTAAGAAGGGAGAAAACCATCTGACCTGGGGAACTAAATGTTCTGAAAGACATGTGCTTAATTAACTTTAATCTGTAAACTGAATTTAGTGTCTAGTTTAGAGGGAGTTTTTTTGAATTAAAGAGAGGTTGGTCAGTCCTAATTTATGTTCAAAACTCAGTTCATCCCCAAGTGAAATCAAGGCCGGTTTTTAGGTAGTACATTTCCTTCCACCCCGAGTCAAGTACCTCCTTGTAGCATTTTCTCTTTCTGAGGAACGCATACAAATTCCTTCTTGCTTGCACTCAACAGCCATTAAACGGGTGGCTGTGAGTACTGAGCAGGATTTAAAACAGAGTACTAGGAAGAAGGTCAATTCCATATCAGCGATCCTGAACTGAAGCTACAAGAGAGGCATGTAATTTGACCACGTAATTAATACCACTGTTTTGTATGGGTGAGCTCAATTCTAAATTTTGTCCTATTTTATTCCTATTTGATATTTAAATTCATTGCAGGGACTATCTTAAAACATTTAGTTTGCAACTGCAGGATCTGCCGAAAATTGCTTAGCCTTTAAAAAAAGCCAAAGAGCTGTTTGTGACTCTGACTTGTATTGGCAGTGAAAAATAATGGAAGGTGCCACCAAACTAAGCGAACGGAGAGGCCAACCCAATATATCTGGTTTCAGAGCACTTCTAGTGAAACCAGTTCAGCAACCATCTGCTCAACTTTGTCCGCTTCCTGCCATTATCAACCGAAACAGCAGGTTCAGACAAGAAGATTATAACGTTTGTGCCTTTTCTATGAGGATTGATTTACCAGATTAAGAGAGACAATCTATTTTCTTTACTACAGCAGTTACACTGAATCAGAGTTGCATCCCCCCTCCACTTTATTGACACGGTCCTTCACATCTAAATTATAGTTTTAGAAATTTTCCTGAACAGTAAAATATTAGTTTTTCTTCTTTCTTTCACTTTAATATAATTAAGAGATAATGTCAACGGAACAGAATCTTACCAGGAGATAATGATCTCATGCTGACAGACAAATAGTAAGGTGAAAAACGCATTTAGTGAAAGCATATTTTTAAATCCAGTGATTTAAATTACTACTATACCAACTGATTAGCATCTAAGTACAACAGACCAACAGACTGGTGAAGTGACAAAGCTGGTACCAGAAATGTTTGTTGATTCTCATTCTCATTGTCTTTGAAGATTGTCTGTAACAGCCAGAGTGAATGCTTTCCTCCACCCCACTGGAACATCGCAGACATCTAGTAAGTTCAAATGGAAGAAACTAGGCATGTGGTCATCAAAACACCAACTTGATAGCTACCAAATTTCTGCATTCTTGCATTTGGAAAGAGAAAAACTCCAGGATGCCCTGTCCCTGCCCCGCAGCTCACCAGAGACAACCCAAGTGACCAACCTCTTGAACTTGCATCCTGACAGTGTTTCACAGGATGTGCAGAATTACCAAAGGGACAGCCCTGCTCTTTTTAAACCATTTTTTCATACTAGTTTTCATGCAATTTCTGAAGATCCTGAGGTTTTCTCTCAATATGTCAATAGGACATCTTTTCCCTATTCAATATAATAAAACATCCACTACAAGGGCTGCTACTACAAGCCCATTTTTATTCTAAGCCACCACCAGTTCAATTGTTTTTTCTCACACGATCAGCCTTGAAATTAATTATTTCTGATAATTAAAAACAAAACAAAACAAAACAAACAAACCTAAAAGGCCTAGTGCTTATCTACAAATATGACACAAGAGACGATGCTCTGTCCTGTGCACTGGGCTCATTTGGCTACAAGGTTTAGGAAACCTGTCAAATATCAATAAAAGTTCTCTTAGCATGGTGCTTACCATCATTCCTCTTACAAGATCAGTTCTCCTACAGCAGCTCATCATTCAATATCAGTACAATATGTAATATCCTGCTGGAAGAAAGACTCTAAGACCTACCAGTATCATGGAGAGTCACGTCTTTACATTGAATATTCAGCTTCTGTCATAAAGGACCCAGCAGACTAAAGAAACTGATGATTCATTCCTCTGTCTTCAGCCTCTTGTGTGTAGCTTTTAAAAGTAATATCAGCTTCTCAACTTTTCAAACCTGTGGGAAAAGCAGTGGGTGGGCAGATGAGTTCTTAGTGACATGGATGAGTTTTCATTTTTTAGATACCATATGCAGGTGTTTTTGTGATGAAAGTTGTTTCCACTTTTGAAAACTGACATGCATTTGTCACTACATAGTCGTTTTTCAGTATCTGTGGATATAGTGCACTCTACACGTTGCTCACAGGCAGGAGATGGCCTAAAACAGTGAGGACTAAGGTCAAATTAGAAAAAAAAAAACCAAAATAAACTGAAGTAGAACTGTATAAAAAGCAAATTGATACCAGTAAGAAAGAAGTGCTTAAAGCATAAAGCATCAGTTGTAGCTACAAAAGTAGAATCAAACAGCACTAGTACTGTCATACAAGATACACAGAGGCAGAAGATTTAATATTTGATAACAGTTGACAAAATGGGAGCATATGATATTTTGTGCAAGGGCACAAGCCAGTATTAGTCTTGGATGAATTACAGGGAAAGTGAATATTAGATAGGCACTAATAGCATTGCCCTGCTTAGTGATACACTACAGCTGGCTCAGGTGCTTGGAGTTTAGGAAAAGTGTTTAAAATATTAGAGAAAAATATAAAGAGGCAATAGAGGAATTAGAGGGTAAGATGTGTGAGGAGAGACTGCGGGAGCTAAACTTACATAGTCTCAAAGAGAGAAGACTCAGGGGGCCTCAATCACAGTCTATAAATACCTTCAAGGTAATAATATAAATGAAGGAAGGGAATTCTCTGGTCTCAGAAGATAGCAGGACAAGGAGCAATGGCCTGGAGCTAAGGAAGCAGGAGCGCAGGGTAGGTTCTAGGGAACAGTTCTTCACTCTGGCCTCCACCGTGCCAGATGAATCCACTGCAGGGAGGAGGAACCGCTCTCCTTCCACCGACTCCAGGGCACATTGCCCACACGCACACACAAACGCTGCACTTGATGCAGCCAAGGCTGCGCTAATAAGCCAAAGACACCCCCCCTCCCCAGAATGCATGCAGCACCGAGTCATACATCAGCACAAAGAGCCATACGTGGTGCGGGCTACCACAGCCTGCACACTCACTTGCACGTCTTCCTGCAAGCGCAGGATTGTGAATATGGAGTGATTTTAGAGTGAAGGCATTCATTAACCCAGCCCCACTTTTGTGAGCAGAGAAATAGCACTGCGTTTCTCCACGGCTGCACTTCACTACACTGGGATTTTTCTTTCTTAGAAAGCTGTTACAAACGCTGGTTTTGCACAATCTGCAAAGGGTGAATAGAGCTCAAACCACATATTAGCTAGCACATGTGGTGATTTGACTTGCACTTGGTTCAGTGGAGAACAAAAATTCAGAGCATTGTACTAGTTAAACAGAATGAGTCCTCATGTGGCTTATCTGCTCCTAGGATACATCCACATGCAGAAACAGGAAAAAGCATGAGTCCCCTATTTTTCAAGGAAAATCTTTTTCTTGGACCATCCGAATATTTTCATCTTTCGTGCTAGTTTATAACCAAATCCCAATTTCAGGTTCTCTGGCTATTTTCGTATCCTCAAATCTACCTGAAATTATGATGGTGGCAATTCACGAGCCCCACAGCAAAAAAGACAGCAAATACTGCAGATGCAGACAGGCACCTGCATCCAGCACAGGCTAACGCACTAAAAACAAGACTATAGAGACTGTGACAACAACTTGGAAGTTTCTAGAGTGGCTTGTCTGACTGGCACGACCGGTGGCAGAATAAGAAAGCAATCAAGAGAACATAAGCAAAATGTAGCAAAAAACAACCATAGAAACAGTCTCAAGTACTGTGCAAAGGGTTCAAACAAGAAGAGTAAAGGAAAACATCTCTTATTCCAGTGAGCCACAAAGAAACGCATCAGAATAGACTTCCTGTACAAAGAACTATTTCTTTTAAAAGGTGGGGTTAGGGCTACTGTGTCCCCCACGCAAGTAACTGTAATCGCAAAAGAAGATTTGAGCTGCTGTTAAGACAGATACGTTTGAGTGGTTTAGAAACTGGTTTCTACGTTTATAATACATAGCAGTATCAGCTCCAGTGAGGGTTTCCCGGCTCATATTTGCAGGCTGCAAGTTACAACTTAAATATGCTAAAGTATATATTTGAGCAAGCCACCATACTACGTATTGACTGAAAGGATAGGTAGCTTTGTAAATACACACTGAAAAAAATTATCTGCCTATTTGTGTGTTGTCAAGAGACTGGAATCACTTCTGGGTAAATAAGATGCATTTTTAAAATTATCTAATTATGTACAGTATTTAACTTGAAAGACCTGTAGCCATTTTGGCCTCTTAGGAAAAAGAGCATACATGTTTTATAACTCTAAAATAATGATTTCTAATAAAACATTAGGAAATATTCCAGCCTTAAAAAAATTACAGAGTCCAAATTAGAAAGACTACATCAAGGAAAGGCTTATTAACACTTCTGTAGTAGCGATTGTTTTCCTATAACTTCTTTTTTATTTTTAATGGCAGTAAGTAAAAGAAAAATAATTTTTGCTTTATAAAGCACTGGAAGAAAATCTCTAGTTTTGGTATCTATCAGAACACGGTATCACAGGCCATTATGATAATTTATACTTAGCAAACCCCAGAGCTTGTCCACACACATAACTCAGTAGTAGCTCTTAACAAAAGGCAGTTTTATTTTTTCAAATAACAACCACTGAATATGTGTCTGTCAAAAGTAGCTGCTCTGGAAAAAAGATAGTAAGAAAACAAGCAAGTATTTTAAGGTGAAAAATATTGACCCATTATTAGAGGTCTTTGGTTTTATTATTAGGCAATCCTGCTTGCAAACAGCAGGGATTCAGAGCCCATCAAGTGATGCAAACTGATGCAGAGCTATGTCACTGTCCTTTGACATCCATTACTACCCATCCTTCTCCTTGGAGTGGTATCCTCTGTGTATCCAGATTGGATTTTTATTTAAGACACATTTATAAACTGACATCTATATTCAGAGGCTATCTATGTCTGCTCTCTATAGTGCAGGGCACATTTCTCAAAACTGGAAAAAAAAAGGAGAGGAACAAAATGGGGAGAAAGAGAGAGACACAGAAAAAGAATATGGCCGAGTAAGTACTAAGGGAATCTCAGGCTCTAGAGACAAACGTTCAACTCTCTGCTCTGCCAAATTCCCTGCATAATGCGAGGAAATCAATTAGTACCTTATCTGTGGAATGGGGATACTCAATTACACACAAGGGGATTATGAGACTAAATAAATAGTCACAAATTTCAAGTGATTTAGACAGTATAGAAGTAAAAGACAAAACAGTACCAACTAAGAGAGAAGCGTATTAAGATTGCTATTCTACACACGCACACATGTACAACAAAATTACTCCAGTGATTTTACCCTCTTCAACACAAACAACTGCTCTACTCCATTAGTTTCAACTACCAATTCCAGTGGCCCAGAAAGCAACTCTCACATTCTGTTCCAAATGACCAGCACCTCCAGGATGGGTAGCAGCATAGAACAGTTTTAACATGGACAACAGTAGCTTACCCAGGCAAAAAATTACAGCAATGTTTCCTTCCCTGCAAAAGTTATCGGAAATGGGACAGAAGCTGCTGTGTTCTTAGTTTCCCAGGGATGAACCAGTTCCTGCATCTGACAAAAACTGGAAGATTACCTCTGAAAGTGCTTGCAATGGAGACAAATTTAATGAGAGACTCTAGTTCCAATCAGAGCTGAAGAATTACAGAGCTGCAGGTTAGACTTATTGTTTCTGAAGAAGGAGAACGTCTCCAAGATTCATATGAATAAAATAGGTGTAATGGGTGTCATTAAGAACGCATTGGCTCCCAACAGTGAGCATACAATGTCATGTGAGCTCTTGTATTTAGCTTCTGGAGTTAGCCTGGGAACCAACCTACACAACACCGTGTGCTGCTGCTGGCAAATGATCTTTTAATGGCAACAGCTATATGGGGTTGCTTCCATTCACTTACTGCATTGCAAGATGATGACAAATGATAATGAGAAATTATTACAACTATCAGAAGTATTAGTAAATATTCCTACCACTTGGCATTATAAATCTAGAGAAGCCTTTAAGACTGATGTCAAACCACATGACGTACACCACGCAGTTAATTTTACAGTTGATAACTTGAATTTTGAGAGCAAATTCAGCACTATTGGAACAGAAATTTATTAGCATGCTATAACAATATTTAAGTCATCAGTGAAGGAACTTTAAGCATATGATACAGTAGTATCTTGACAGCAAAAACAGTTGAGGATTAGTGCAGAGGGTGCCCATTTTTCTTTCAAGCAGTACGAGTAATTTCTGTCCTCTTATTCTGTCACTCCACCTCCCATGGCAGAAGCACAACCATGTTTTTAAAATCTTATCTGAATCATTGAATAATTCAGATTAGAATGGATATCTGGAGAACATCTGGTGGGAGAGAAACAAGTATGTGCTCCTTTAAAGATGAAACCAAAAACCCCAAGCAACCACTACCTCAACCCCTCATAATTCTCAGGAGGCCACGGTGATGACCTGGCCCAGTCAGTGATGCTTCCTGCTCCAGTAGTGCCATGGAGGGGGCTCTGGCTCTGTGTAGTTGCCCAAACTTTGCTTGCATCCTGTTCTCTTGGGGCACAGGTGGGGTGCAGGGAGAATGCTTTCCAGATGGCTGAAAGTTGTTTCCCTTAACAGTGTTGTCACTAGGGACTGAAATCTAAAGAGCCTCTGTACAGGGTTTTTACCTGCCAAGAAAGGTCATTTATGAGAAATAAATCATGGAATTAATTAATTATATTTCTAAAAAGAAGATGCCAAATACGCTAACAAAACATTTATCTTTTTTTTTTGTTGATTTTTCTTGGGCTTTTTGATTTATTTTTTTTCCTTCTTTTTTTTTTTTCAGTCGGCTAGTAAACCATGCAGGCTGTTGGGGATTTGTTAGTGATCTGACTGCTCATTAAAATAATATAAAAATATAATTCAGTATTTTCAAGCACCGAGAAATCAAACCAGGCATATTAATTGGTTACCTTTTTCTCCAAATACTGCTGAAGATGCCGTAGGCAGCCATCAACTTGAAATTATTTTTATTAAAGTAAGATGTGTGTGCCCACAGCACAAGAAATGTCTCTAATGAGGCAATATGAAACCATTTAGTGACAACTGTGTTTGAAAGAGCTAGCCAAAAACCACAAACTATTTGCAAGATGTTTTGTTGCATTTTCTTGTGTGCAGGTATCTGGACCTATCTCAGGGCAGTATTAACAATGCTGGAGTTGTGTAAGGAGTCAGGAGTTCAGGTAGACCTTCATCTTCACATGAGAGAATCCAAACTCAACATCAGCATTGCTCTCTCCTCAAAGCCCCATATAGCACTATAGAGCTTAAATTCTCTCAACTACCATTTACTGTCATTAGATTAGCTTTTAATTATCTGAAGTTATGACAACAGCACATTAAATGAATTCCTGTCTATTTTGAGCCTTGAAAGCAACTCATGTTTTGATTACTTTGTTCTTTTAAGATCAACTCTCAGTCCATTATTGCAGGGCTCTAAGCAATACAAGAAGCTGATAAAAGATGTATTTAGAAAACAATATTCTTGCAAATTAAACCTAATTTTCAATGTTTCCAAACAATAGTAACTACTGAAAAAGGACAGCGTACATTTAGTCTGAGATATAACTAGCCAAAATTAGAAATACTTCTTGTAAAGCTGTTTTCCATTTACCCCATAAATACAGATCACAGACGTGCTGCTTCATGTTAGAGCAACTCATCTGTTTTTCCACTTATTTGTCTCTGAACAGATTGGTCAGAGATACAGCTTTATCAGCAAGATCAAGCCATAAAAGAGACCTCTAAGGGCAATCCCACTAATGCAGCCACCTTTGCTGTGCCGTGTCATGCATTTCCTGAGACCATACCTCGTGGTTTCACTTCAATTAGCTTATACGTGAGAGACTCTATACTGTAAGTTTAAAGATTTGTTCAGAATTAGATCCAGTATTTTATTTTATCGAGACTTTGCTTTTCATAAATTCAAGCTGTATATGCTGCTATGCAAATGTCTAACAGGCCAGCTGGCTGTACCACCAAAGGGGGTTGGTAGTTCCCCACATATGACTTGCTGAATTTGCTGCCTCTATAACTACTGAAATGCAATTAAAAAAAAAAAAGAAAAACTACAGTCTTGTATACCACACGATCAATATTCAAATTAATGTTGAGACCTCAACCCTCCAAAGCACGAAGTCCCCTTAGCTCCTCACAAATCAGCACCTGAAAAAGCAACCCCCAGTCCTCCCACAGTCACACTGAAATAATGCTTAAACCATCACAACTTGTTTTCTGACTTTGCCACCTTCCTCATGACACTTCCCAGCCTCCTGGTTTGTAACCAGCTCAGGCTCATTCTGGCCATTCAGTGTGAGCAATCTTTTCAAAAACACACAAAAGACAGATGTCCAGCCACGCAGACCTAAATGGATGCTAGGTGTTCTTGTTAACCAGAGTTCAGAATATGCTTTCATTTTAGAAGCAGCAAGATTAAGGAGGAAAAGGAGTAGCCACATAGTTTTAATTGTATTTGATATTTCACGATATTTGGCAGTGATCTATTTCTAGGACTGCTGTTGTGCAGGGCAAATAAAATCAAGTGCTACAAACTTGTGCTATTTTTTATCAGCCTTACAGAAGAGAGAAAATTCCTATTGGTTTATCCGTATTTCAGGTTCATTGCTTCCAAACTAACAAGGCACCCTGCCTTCTCACCTGACACCAGGAGATACAGACAGAAGTGTCCCTCCCAACTTCCCTAGCTATTGTACTCATTAGATAACTCACCAGGATGCCTATATCTTTCAGTTAAAATTTTGGGTCTTTCAACACATAAAGCCTACTCTCCCATCTTTTCTGTGGGTGAGGCAGAGGGATCCCAAGCCTGAGAACGAGACCTGATGTTCTCCTCCCACCATCAGGTCACAGTCAGGTTTAACTTTATTAAAGGTCAGGCAGTTACACCAGTCTGAAAAACATTCAATCTGAATTGAGCCATAAATTACAGAGATATGGAAAATCCATTTCAAGCGTTATCAACAATCAACAACATTTCTCATTCCAATACCTTGGAAAGATACTTAAATTATCCTGAAACGTTGTGAACAGATTTATCTTTTCCTAACAGAAAAATGTCTTTAAAAGGTAAAACATCTGCAAATTTCTTAAGATTTTGAGGCACAACTACTAACTGCATCCTGTGGATGTTGCTTAACTTGCCTAGTCCTAATGCAGTGATGGAGCCCTCTACCTCCAGATGGAGCCCAAATGTGTTATTACAATGCATAATAACCAACAACACCTTCCTTAGGGTAAAAAACAGAGGAAGGAAAAAACTACACCAGAAAAAAAAACAAAAACAAAAACAAAAACAAAAACAAAAACAAAAACAAAAACAAAAACAAAAACAAAAAAAACCATAAAGGACACGACTATTAATTCAGGTCTGTCCTGCTGCTAATGCAATGTCTGTATCAGCAGCAGATTACCTCCATATTTTATAATCACAATATATATCCAAAGAAACAAAGGCATTGACCAATGGGAAAGGGTAAGAAACTCAAAAATAATTCATTGAGTAAGCCACCACCACAACTTCAGGATTACATGTACTTTCAGCATTTGTCTTTATCTATATATATAGGGAGATATATGTGCATGGGATATATTGACATTTGTTGAAAAAGTACTTTTTTTTCCCGAATTTCTGCTTTGGAAAAATTGTATTACTATGGAGGGTAACAACACACTGTGTAGTCTGAAATGTTGTTCATATTTATCTCTATTTTATCTTTAAAGGAAGCTGCTGTCATTTGTAAACTTCTAGATCAGAGTGCTTCCTATATACAATGAGCAGTTTTAAGACTTGATCAAAAAAGAAGAGATGGATATACCGCATAAAGTAATATCTATACTATTTTATATATCCTACTGTATAGTATACATTTGAAAATAACAGTTCTTGAAATTGTAACAGATTCAAAATCAGAGAAACATGTGGAACTTGTTTATAGCTTCTCCCTCCCAGAAAAAAATCCCATCATTAAAAATGTACGGGCTTGTGCAAATTTCCAACATTGAACAAAGCCTGCATTTTCCCATACAAAGTAGTTTTGCTTAAAGTCTTCTCACAGACAGAAGGGAACAACTCAGAGAAGCTAGCAGAAAAAAAAAAAAAACCAACCCAACAACCTAGAGGCCTAGGTTAGAAGTCAGGTCCATTTAAATCAAGATACAGTCAATACCTTTGCTCCCTAGTGACACATGGCATTACATAAATCAAGCAATACAAACACCACACAACCAATTTAGATTTCTTACTTACACGGACACAAAGTGTACTTCATATCAACTAACATTAAAATCATCTTACGAAGCTTTCTTTTTCCCTGGATACATTCATAAGTTGGATTCACTGTGTGTACACATCCAAATACCGTAACAAGAAATAGAAGACCTAACAAATACAACTTTGGGAATCACAGCCTCTTAAAAGCAATCAAGATGAGCAATTATATTTGATGGTTATGTGCTCCAAACATCATTGTGCTCCAGTCCTAAGGAGATCCTCTCTGGTAAATGATCAACCTCAGCCATTCCTGCATACTGTACTGCATAAAATGTCATGGTTTTTATAAACTCACTCTGGTCATAGGCAAAATCCCTAAGCCAAAGACTTAGTTGTGTGGGAAGGTGCTTTATTCAAACTTCTGTACCCACTATAAACCATCAGTGAGGTTGTGGCTTGTTAGTGCTTCTGTAATATTTTACATTGCTCTCAAAATAAAGAAAAAGGACAATCTATTCCGGCTGAAAGATGGAACAGTGGTTTGTGTTTAAATGCATTTTACAAGACTTTCCAAATCATATTTTCCCTTTCCCTCAGTCTAATCCATCATTTAATTAGGTATTGCACTTGATTACACCCACCCTACTGTTGCCCACCTACAACATTACTGATGCTTCTTGAAATAGACCGCAGCTGCCACTGCAAGGCAACACTACGTCCCTCTCTACTCTCCTCTTCTGCTTTAATATTTTCTTCTCACCACAAGTTACAACCACCTGACATTTCACAGCTCTTATTTCACCTTGTGATACAAAACCAGGCTTCGTAAGGCACCAGATGACAGATTCTGTAGTGATGAGCAGATCTTAAAATCTGTGACCCAGATCTGGGACGACTTTTGAACCTGATTAGTCTGTGTGTCAAAATCAGCTGGTGAGACATAAAGCGTTTCCAAACTTAATTCTCCCCTATAGCTTGTGTGAATGGAAAAGCAAATAGGAACAAAATTCACAATTCATTTTAAAAACAAAAGGTGGAAAAGAAGAATGAGCAGCTCTAACTTCAACAGCTTCCATTATCAATTAAAAAAACCCCTAAAACTTAATAGGCCACTGATGCATTTCCTTAAGTCTAAACCAGAAATCGACAACTTTGATCCCTAGAGAGGCATTGGTGTTATTTTTGGTTTGGAGACCTAAAATCTTAATGAAAAGCAGCTTTGACTACACACAGTGTAATAGTTGCAGCCACCACAATTAACAGTTCAGAAGCAATTCAATTATATAAATGACAAACTTCCAATTGCAAATTCATTGCAATTTAAGAAGCCCGCTTTTTAAGATGTCACAGCTGAAACAGGTCAAAAGAGAATGGTAAATACCAGCAAGGGAAGCAGTCTCCATGAGAAATGCTGAGTATTGAAATGTGAAATAATTTCACTCAGCAGAATCAGAATCAAAATCACAGCTGCCCAGCCCTCCAGCAAAGCGGGAAAAGGGTTAAGTTTACACTTAATTTGTACAGCACAGGAAGACAGTGCTGAAGGGAAAAGAAGGATCTCATAAAATCCCCATACACAGAGCTTCATGAAATAACTTCTCTGCAGAGATTCACAGCAAATTCACAGGATCAGATAGCATAAAATGGTCTAAATATTAGTTCAAGTGGTGATGCAAAATACATGGCTAATTTAGCCCTAACTCAATCTCTCAGTCTTCTAAGATGTCTTCAAACAGAAAACCCTTTCTAAAAGAGGGTTCTGAAACAGGTCTTCAAACTGGTGTTATAATTAACAGGTAAAGCTGAAAGCCACGTAGCTCATAAAAAAAAAACTAGAACAAAGTGGTATAGCTAGAACTAACAGAACTGTAAGAGAAGACCTATGAAAGAGCATTTGGCACATTACTGATTACCGCTATGTGCTGTGCAAACTTCCCAAACTACATATACAGCACTCCCAAACATCACTCATCCCCAGAGTTAAGCCAGGAACTGACCTTGCTGAGCTGGTGTCACAGGCTGCACACCAAAATCTGCCTGCAGAGAGAGTACTTGGCAAGCAGAAGGGATGCTGTTTCCAGTCCACATGCAAGAAAAGGCCACCAGGACCGGACTCAGACTGGTCTGGGCATGCAGCTGGGGCCACAGTGGCTTCACGGTGTCACCCCAACAGTCC
This sequence comes from Pedionomus torquatus, assembly GCA_013398155.1. Taxonomy (NCBI): domain Eukaryota; kingdom Metazoa; phylum Chordata; class Aves; order Charadriiformes; family Pedionomidae; genus Pedionomus; species Pedionomus torquatus. The sequence continues at coordinate 362,041 of VZRU01017263.1, forward strand.
CTACCCTTCCCCTTTCTCCAGGCCACCCCAGCAGGCACTGTGTCAGCTCAGCCCATGGCAGCCATGAGGTGTAGCTCCCAGGAACTGCACATCATCTGGTTTTTGCTGTGATAGGACTGCATGCAAAGGTGAAACTCAAAACATTTATCACACCGATGGCAAAGCCTACCCCTGGAATCAATCCAAAACAGACACTGTGTGACAAACTTCAACTTTTCATGATGGCTACTAGCCCTGAAAGCGAATCATAGAATCATAGAATCAACTTAGATCAACTCCAGAGGAGAAATACGATGGAGACGCCCAACTTGAATTTCCTACCCCCACAGCCTGTCAGTGCCACCTTTCCAACCACTCTTCTTGTCCTCATTAGCTGGGGCACTGCTACTATGTTGTACAATGAAACTACAGGAGCTTGTGATAAATAAGTTTTTCCAAGAAGTGATTTGACTCCACAAACAAACGCCAATTCAGTATTGTTTTTCTAAACTGAGGAAATTATCGCCATTTATTTGAATCAGAAACATGAAAAAGTTAGTATATCAGATGCAAGCGTTTGCTTTAAAATTCAATACCCACAAAAGACAAAAAATTATCTGCAAACCTTCCAAAAATACTTTTTTTTTGCTTTTTATAAAGATGGAGCAATTACTGTGCTCTGTAGAGCTGAGTATTTTTTTTAAAAAAAAGTGTAGAGATTATATTGCACCTAGATGCATATACATCATTTGTATTAGTTAAATGTTTGGTCTTTTGAAGAAGAAATTCAGAGGGGTTTTAGGAATCTTTTCCCTGCAGTTAGAACTTTAGTTATTTCTTTACATCACCACCAGATGGGGCTCACTTATAGCTGAAATCGCTGGACATTACACAATTTTATATTACATACACAATTGATGTTGTACACTCACACACAATCCTATTGCATGCACATTCATTTTCACAGCTTATTCGAACACTTTTTACCTCATGATAAAAATTCCATATTTTTCATTTCCCAATACAACCAGTTATGTATCTCTGATTTTTTTTTAATACTACATTTATCCCAGAACTATTATTACACTGTACGCCCAGTTTAGATCAAGTTGATAGTGGCAAGAAGAGGGGATGTACTGTTTGAGAATTACAGTGCCAGCTTTCTAAATTGTTCCCAGGTTCATGAGATCTGTGATGGGGACTGTCTCATTACATGCCTTAGAATTACAGAATGCTTTAAAACATGCTGCATGCCTTCCAGTGTAATCAATAGCAGCAAAATAAAAAGCTATTCTTTTGAGCAGTACTTCCAAATCTATTATGAAGCCTCCAATATTGTTGTGATGTACCAACATCCCTCTCTCCCCTTTTATTTTTTAAGGTCAAAAAAGAAGGAGTGAAACCTCTTGCTGTACAGCCTGGAAATTCAGTCAGGGAAATGCCCTATTTTTATCACCTACTTTCTCTCTTTCTGAAGGCTTTCCTTGCTACATTATTTTCTCTCCTCTTCCCAGTTACACATGAGCAGTAATTCCCACAGAAAATAACTGAGCTTCCATTTTAGCTATTCAAATTTCTCAGGACAGATTTTATAAGCGTGGAAGGGCTTTAGCCCCTTCTCTGAGCCCAAGTCAGCGCTGGGCACTCTCCGGTTGATGTCAATCAGAAACGTGCTGTGCTTAGGGCAGGCAGCAGCAGGGACCCACAAACGCCTGTTTGATAGAGAGATGCCATAATGGCAGACAAATAAAGGAAATAGGAATTGCAAAATGGGAGAGAATAACAAGGTTGATCAGATGCTTAGTCACAGCGGCGAGAATATAAAACTAAAATAAAAATGAATGTAAATCCATTTCATTATGGATAGTTGAGAGCTATAGATAATATATTTTAAAAATTCTATGACTTCATCTTCGAAGAGTCCAGGGGGCTTATCAGACCCTGCTCCTGCACAGACAAGTCCCAATTCTGCATTAAAAACTGTATCTCCAACACGGAGCGCCTCTGACTACATGGTTTGACAGCACCCACCTGAGTCATGCGGTGTCTACTACTGTAGCATTCCATCGATATTTTTCAACAAACATAATCACAAGAGCATCTTTTCAGACAGTGAAATTTCAGACAGCAATTGATTAGCTCTCAAGACTCATCAGATTTTAAATAAGATCTGATAAATAATAAGTTCTTCATACAACACCACCGATACGCAGTGACAAAAGTCAGCCCTAAAATAACAAATGTGATACCAGTTAATTTCTCTTAATGGGCCCCTGAACTCAAAACCCCTCAGTCCTAAGACAGGACTCAAAAGAAACACACAGTCTGCATACCACATCGCTTGTTAAGGAGACCAAAAAGTTAGGATTCTAAGTAATTATACACTTTAAAAATAAAAATTAGCCCACTTCTGCAATATTTTCTTTTAGTGGATGCTGGATTTTTCTCTGGCATTTTGAATTCTATTTCACACTAACATACTTCTGAGATAAAAATCTCTGAAACTGCAAATTTAGGAAACTAACTATGGAAAGCAGCTTAAGACTCTTCATCATGACGCTTCCTCATTTCTGCCTTTTGGAAAATATTGCTAGAGTTGCCCCACTTTCAAAGACATTTATTTCTTACTGGATGCTGGAGAGACTTCTGTGACTGCTGAACTAGAAGGGAGATCAACCATTTTTTCTGGGCAGCCACTCAACCCCAGTGCCCCCAGCCTGGCTGCACAACCAACTGCACAGCCCCATGGGGGAGGCAGTCACAGGACCAGAGTGGTCCCAGGTCACCAGGGAGAGGAGACAGATGGACAAGTGGGCACAGTCTGCCTCAAACATCACCCAGCCCCACTCCTGGGCTACAGCCACAGCCGGGTAAAGGGAGTCAATAGCAAAAAATAAGGAACAACAAAACAGAAACGAAGGGAACTAAGCCCTGCTAATCCAAAAGATCGGAGGAGGAGGAAAGAAAAGGAGTTATTTTCTGCTTAACCACCTCTCCCAGCAGGCCAAAGTAGTGGACAAAGCTACTTTCACACAAGCAAAGAACAAGAGGAATGAAGCGCTGAGGGCTTGCACGAACAAATAACGAACATCATCATACAGTGTTGGAAGATGTTCAGAAGCTTTGAGTTGAACTTGCTTTTTACATGTCTATGTGTACCAACCCCAGCTTCCCAAATCTTTCAGGTTCCTCCACCATGTCACCAGTATCTAGTTTTGTAGAATAACATTTGTGCTAACTGATCTGTAATATCCTGTTTCTCCCAAGAGTTCCACAATGAGGAAAAGAATGATTTTAAATGAGAAATGTGGCCAGAAGTTCCTGTGTGATTCCTCAAGAGGCCAAATCCACTCACACAATTCACTTCCTTAACACAGAGGGTTAAAGAAGTTTAACTGTGACCACCCTCTTCACTAGCAACACCATTTTATTTAATTAATTACAATGGATTTGGAAGGGGAAAAATGAAGTTACTCTGCAGCTGATACAGAAATACAGATAGTTGAACACAACGAGTATTTAATTGTTCATGTATTCAAAACCAAAACCAGCAGCAAATCGGGCAACTTTAGAAGTTGGCCAAATTCACTCCTCTGAAGCCCTTCAGTTCACACAGCAGCAGCAGCACACCTGCATCAGAAGGCCAGACCACAGTTACAGTGTTCTTTTATGCTCCAGACTGGCACGATACAGACCGACAGGTATACCTATGAAATGTAGTTTATGTTGTGCTACTGGAGTATGCCTAAGTGGTCATCAGATACAACTGCCATTTTCCACAGCATGTAAACACATTCTTCAGCTTTCATGATGATATAATTGCTTCCTTAACCCTATGAACAGTCCCAATCTGTACTGCTGGGTCCCATGCAACGTCACAAATTTGTGTTTCACATGGCCAAGACATTATTTCTCTCTCCAAAGTCTGCCGAGTCTTGTAATGCCAGACCCAGACAGCCCCATATGTAATCATTCAGTCTAAGGCTGATGATTCAAATGCACCTGAAAATGGGTTCTCTTCTGCTGTAACAGCCTTGTGGTAAGATGAGCAACAGGAAAAGGTTAGGCCACTGTTGCAATACTTTCACATTGCATTTACAATTTGGCAGTTAAGGCCGGCAGATGCAAAGAAATCTCTGAATCTGCTCATTCTTCTGGATCCAAAGCGCAGGAGAAGAGTTTTGGCACATCAAATGAACTTCAGTAGACTGACCTTGAACATTCATTTATTCTTACAGTGCACCAGCAGCTATAAAGAAACATATTAAAACATAAAGCCCTTCCCCGAAGAGCTCACATTTGAATACTTGACAAGACCATGACGAGCAGTAGGAAGGGAGAGGGATGCACGCTGAGAAAAGGAAGAATCACAGTAATAGGATCACAAGACAACTTCACTTAGCAAGGGTACAGTTTGCAGGTCTACGAGCTTTCCAAGAACCTAATTACTGTTCTTATGGGTGAAAAAAATAAAAGTGAACATTTAAAAGTTTTAAATGGAGCTGAATAAACGTGGAGAAAGAAATAATGTTTGATGCAAAGTGTGAAAAGGAAAAGGTCTCAAGGGTCATATCATTTACAGAGGAGGCAAACAAGAATTGATGGGTCACAGACACAGGCCAGGGCAGAACCGCAAGTGGTTTTGGAGAAGCGAGAACAAGCCACAGAGCTTCTCTCAGGCAGAATCTGAAATGGCCATGGCCAGGAAAAAAAAAGGGTAAAAAGCTAATTTCCAGACAACATCATAAAATATTAAAAAGGCAAGTACTGAAATGTGGCATTTGTACTGAACACACTTGACTGTCAACCCAAATGCCATAAAGTTTAACATTTTAGTTTGAACAGATGCTTAATTGTATGCACTTAATGAAGCATCATAAACCAGAAAGATTCTTGATATGGTTGCAAGCAACGTGTTACACTGCAGAATGGCAGGGACAGATAAAGGAATCTCAACCTGATGACAGTGAACAGGGTATGGCAAACACAAGTAACCAGAGAGCTGCTACAGTCCTGATTTTTAAAAAGCCTTAAAAAAAAAAATTTAAGCAGACAAAATACTTTTGTCTGAAAATGATGTTGAAGGTCCTATAATTCAGAAGGCAGCAGTGGCCTTCACCAAGGGAAGAAATGGGCAATGTGTTAACTTCTAACGGAGTCCAAGGCTATTTATGGCACAGAGCGGCACAGAAAATGCAGTGATGCTAGCAAAAATTCCCTAATCATGAAGAAATTCTCAATACTTATGTCCCCTCCACAATGAGGGGCATACAAATGCCAGTTTTTTAAGTGAATGTTTGAAGATTCTCAGAAAAATACCCCTTCTCACTGATTACCTCTAATTCTTTTCATTTTCAGGAGAAAGGAAAAAAAAATGGAGGGACATAACTCTTTCCATTACTCTAAAGTGTCCTTAGTGTCCTCTGAAAATTTCACATTCAAATGTAATGAGAAAAAGTATCCACCCTGGTTTACCTATTTTACGTATTAACCCCTTTCAGCTTTTGGAACACTTTGTTAAACTGAGGTCATGTCTGAAGGAAAATTTGTAATGATTCAAAGGCTCCCTTCATTATTATTATATACCTTCCTGCTCCACAACCCCTTCATGAATAGTCTATCTCAGTACAGGTTGCTCTCTCCACAGTCCTCCAAAGCCATGAGCCTACAAATACAACTCGTTGGGCACTTGCTACAGATATGTGTCAGCAGCCAGCCAGGAGGACAAAGAATGCAGGGAAAAGGAGAAACCAGATGTAGCACTCCCAAAAGGCTCCAATGGCCCTCAAAAGCACCTGAGGAATGGGTGGGATCTGCTCAGCACTCCTTTACCCTGCCACTGCTAAAGCTCAGGCCTTGCCAGTACTCCCCTTCCAGTTCTGGGGGAAAGTGGTGCAGAAAGTAGGTGAGATGAGGTGGTACAGAGTGAGCTGAAGCCCATGAGATTCAATTCACTAAAAAAGTGAATTAGTCAGTAGCTATTAGTTTTGGTTTTGGTATCACATAGATGCTGCTGTGATATCAACATATTGCACATTGCTGCACGATGACATTACACAGCACCTCCAGGCTCAATCAGCAAGACCTTGATTTTTCCAACCTCGATTACAGAAAATACTAGATTTGTATCATGAACACATGCACATTATGAATAACTACATTAATTATCTGAAGAGAAGTTAATCGAAAGGTTACACACTACACTCTCACTGACATTGTTTAATCTTTATGTGCAATATGCATACTAAATAAATCTACAGCTCCCTCACCAAACAGCCAGAAATCCAGGACTCTAAAGATAAGACTGCTGAAGTAGGATCATTTCTCATACTTAAGGTTCAGCATCTCTGAAATCTTTTACTCTCTCTCTTTTTTTTTTTTTTTTTTTTTTTTTTTTTGTTTGTAAAGAATCCGGCTATGGAAACAAACACAGTTTGTCAAAGTGCTATTGATCTGTATGTACACCCCTCCTCCCCCTTAAGCAAACTGCCAGGGGGAACTGGGGTGCCTGTTAAACCTAAAACACTTAAATATATTTAAAGGTAACTTGTGACACGCACTTTAAGGAGCGGCTGCTCTGCATGTTTCCCAGCTCGCAGCTCCTTGATGCTCGCTGCCATGCTGTAGGTGGCATCCAATCAGAGTGGCTGCCACTGAGGGCCAGGGAGGCGGCTGCCGGGTTTTATTTTATATTCCAGCTACGGTGCAGGGAATGTAAGGCAGCAAGTGTGTACGGCACGAATAATGAGTTGTACTAATTCACAGAAATTCACTTTTTTTGCCATCACACACTGCTCCTTTTTCTATAGACCAAGACTTTGAAAGTTCATTTTTATGTGTCATTTACTTCCCCAGGGTGTAAAGCCTTCTAAAAATATCACCATTTCTTCTCCTCTGATAAAAGATTATTTATGCAAAGGCAGAATAATTATTCTTGACATACTAGAAGGCTCTCTCCCCCCTCCCCCCCAACTAAGGTAGTTTCAAATGATACCTTCATAAAATACAGCAAAGGTGAATATTATCAGCTAAAGCTCAACATTGAACACAAGTCTTCTGAACTCAGGATTCTGAAAGGCTTGTTAAAGGAAGGAAGTTATTTTGCAGTCGTCCAGGGCATTCAATTTGAAAGCATGAAGGGAACATGACTGGGACAATGAGGTTTCTGTAACCAGTTACCCCATTCAGCCCTGAAGAAAATGAAGTAAGATCTGCGTAGTGTAGAAATATAGCAGCAATTAAACCAGGTAGAAATATATGTGGGGGAAATCCTGACAACTGGCATCAAGAGGTTAACTCTTCTTTTCTTTTTAATCAGTAACTAGTTCTGTCATCTTTTGGTTCAGTGCAAAATCTCCCCAGAGAAGCGCCTCCATTCTTTGAATGTCCATAAGGCAATTAGGTTTTACATTTTTAAAACTGAAGGGTTTTACAGGATGAGCCAATTTATATGTTTCCATAATAAGAAAAGACTCAGGGCTACTGAAGTATCTATTTCAAAATGGCTTAGGTGGTGCATTATTGAATCCTACAAAGCCAAGGGGCTTCCAGGTCCCAGAGTCTTTAACAGTCATTTTGAGGGAACTACCTGGGCAGAATACAGAACAGCTTCATTTTTTGGAAACCTGTAAAGCAGCCATTTGCTATTTGGAGTTCCTTCAACACGAGCAGTACAGAGCAGAGCAAAGAGAGGTCCTGGCTTGAACACAGGCACTCAAATGTAGAAGGGTGCTGCCACAGCACCCAGTGGTTATGTATCTTTGCTTCTGAGCCTTTTTATTGTCTTAATAAATGCTGGCCAACTCCCAATCATAAAAACAATCAGGTGGATACAGCTGTGAGCAAAAATGGGTGATAGCTTTCAAACTGGAATAGTGTAACAGCTCTATCTACCAATTAAAGCCATTCAGTGAACAAATCTGATGATTAACTGGATATGTAATTAAGCCTTTATTATTAGTCTAATTGGATGGTTAGGGGAATTATTAAAGCTGTTAAGATTCTGTGTAGCAAGCTGGCTGTGCAGTACAGGCAATATGAAATTCAGCTCATTACAAGCAAGGCCAAATGAACATATTTGAGTGGAAATTTGAGACAGCTGCATCCAAGTCTTTCAAAACAAACCCAAACAAACCTTAAAACCATGAGTTCAGCTCAGCAGAGAGACCTATAATGTCCCACTTGAACATGCACAGCCCCAAGCCAAGCAGAAACCCATTCCCAGGAGGCTAAGGACAGGGGAAAGCTTTTTCTGTGATGCTGGCTAAAGCATCCTCCCTTTCCCCAACCCTGCCACCCCACCCCTCATTCCCGACACCAGAATAAGGAGGAACTTTTGGAACAGAGGTGTCTGAGCAGCTAGGGAACTGAAATACTACAACTGAAGCATTTACAGGAGCAAAAATCTTGTTAATTCCTGAAAGAACTTGGCACTCCAAAATCTGGTCTTGGGAATAGAGAGGACTGAGAAGGAAGGTATGTGCAGAACACTCTGATTTCTAGCAAAACACTAAGCTTTTTGGGATCATTTAATCCTGCTTGTCCCAGGTCAAAGTCTAAGATCAGCTCTAGTAACATACAGAGTTGAGAACCAGGTCTCCCGTGTCCCTTACCAACAGCAAATGTCACTCAGCCCTCGACTATCCTTACCAAAGATTAATACCAAGCAAACTAATAAGGAAATTCCCAGGCTTACCTGGTGACTGAGAAAGCAATTTATGTAGCATGCAGGCAAATGGAATTATGGCTATTGAAGAGTTATCTCCGTTGATCTCAGTAAGGCAATGCCTTATAGTTGTTGGATCAATATGATGCTAAATGGCCTGATACAAGCCTGTTGGAGGTAAGAAAAAAATTAAAACAACAATTGATTTTTTCCAACAAACAAAGCAAACTCCTCCTAAATTAGTATGCTTACTGAACGTGTCATCTATTGTCCTTCCCATCTGAAAAAAAGCACAATAAGAACGTTTTCTGGAAGCACAACTCAAATAAGCATAGAAGGAGACCAATTCACCAAGAATAACAACTGAAACAGGTACTCATTAGCCACATAACAGCAAAGCTAAAAAAGCCCAAATCCTGACCAGAGGAACTTCCAAGGACTGAAGCCTGCTGAAATACAGAAGTACACAGTTTTCCCTGGCTTGAATATCCTTCTAGACTTGAGTGCAATCTCAATAAAACAGCAAAAGAAGTCATAGTTGCTGTCACACAGTTTGCGCCAATTAAGTCCCTCAGTTCTGCATGTCAGCATCCCAAACATAACAAAAATCTGACAACAGATATGTAGGTATAGTTGGGCTATTTTCCAATGGCCATCTCTTACGCCTGCAATTAACATCAATGGAAAACCCCACAACCGCACTCCGGTTGCCATCAAACTGGTTTAAGAATGCCAAAGTGAGATGACAAATGATCACAATGCTGCCATCTAACTCTCTGTGGAAAACAGCAATAGATTTGATGTGCTTTAACACTCTGGATAACATAAATCTTATAAGTGATCCTAAAAACGATTAAAAATGTTACAGAACTCAAGGTGTGTGTTTTGGGTCCGATTTAAGTTCTGTAGTAGCTACACACTATTACTGCTATGAAGGGATCTCATTCAGATACAATTGCCTCAATTCAGATCTATGTAACAAACACTACCATTCTCTGTGAGAAAGTCTGGTACAGACCAGGCATGGACACCTCCAATTAAGTACACATAACGTAATGAAAGAAAACAACATGAGTCTATTAAATAAAAAACTTGTTTTCTAGAGTAACGCCAACAAATTGTAATTAAAATACATGGTAACCAAAAATAAATAAGCATAAATTTTAAAAAGAGCGTGGATTAATATTAATAATCAAAATACACTAAACTTTATACATGGGAGACTAGTTTTGTAGTGGTACAGATCCCTCAAACCAAAAGAATATGGCAAGGTATAAAACAATAATTTAAAATGAAAGGGCATATTAAGTATAAAAAACTAAACAGGCTTTCAGTTTCCCTTTGCTATAAAGAAACATAAAAAGACCTTAAAAGAACAAATGTTGTCTGTTAAATCACAACAGTTACTTTCTAGTTTTATGACTCAAAATATTTCCTTATTCTGTACAGTATCATGCCACAAGGTTTACTTAGTAAATAAACACAAATCATTGAACTGTTTGAAATCATTTACTTCATGGATAATACAAAAATAAAAAGAACTAAGAACAAAACCTCACAAACAATCCAAAGATTTTCTAAAAACTCAACTGTAACACAATTTGAGTTTCTATACTCAAATTAGCACAAATATAATTAAATACTACCTTTTGAAACCAGAATACTTCAATGTAGCAAAACATGGACGAAAGGAGTTCATTACAGATGGGCACTCAGTCACATCAGGAGAGCAAGTATGAGAAAGGCACTTGGAGCAGCTGCAGTTGGAAAAACAAAGTTCAAGAGAACTTTGCAAGATAATATCGATAGAGCATCATTTAAACAGAAAGGCATCTCACACAGGTGACTGAAGAAATTGTCATATTAAGCTCTGCAGAAGTATGCTTCTTCTCATCGGCCTTGATAAAATCTGGTACACATACCTACACTAATAGGTGGAAAAATCACACTAGATGCAACCTTCAATGCAGGAGAGCTGATCTGGGCCAGATCTCCAGATGTACCTCGTGTTACCATTCTTCCCAGAACACACTGGGAAAAAAGATCCTCTCCAAATTATTGGAGCGTTTCAGTTTTATTTATTCTTCCAGTTGTTAAACATTTCATTTTTATAAAGACCTTTGAAGTTTATACAAAATGAGCAAGAGATTTGTATGAAAATCACTGTCAGGGAATTAATTATAAGAAGATACTGAGCTTTTCCACAAACAAAATTGTTCTCATTTCTTCTAGACTCTGAAAGGAAAACTGCAGACTGATGAAAACCAGTTGGCAGCTTATAACACCCTAGTCCAGCAACTGGGTGTGCATGTCTGTACTGGTGTGTCTTCACAGACTGCCTCAACAATGGTGCTCAGAACACCGCAGTGCAGCCGCCTGCAGCAAGTTGCCAAGACTCAACCTTAAACAGCTCAACCCACGCCCCCCCCAGCGACATCTTGTGAAATGAAAAGTCCAATGAACCAAATGAAAACACAAACAAAAACACAACAAAAATGGGGACTGGTGGCAATTCACCACCTCTAGGGTGGGGTGAGTGTTTCTGAGGACATTAAAGCGAAGTGGAAGACTTCTACATATTTTCCTAAGATGGCTCATAAACTGGAGGCGGGGAGGGAGAGGAAGATTCCAAGATCACTAGAAAAAGAAAATACCACTAGTACAAAGATGACATTGCAACTTATGGAATATATTGCAATATCTCTCAAGAGCAAGGTGAATCAAAGCTGCTATTTTGCTATTTTTCTTCCACTGTAAGAAAGATGAAGATGTGTCATTCATCAAAGCAGGCTGCTTTATTTTAAAGAAGAGAAGAAAAAAACGTACGTTGTAACATTCAGAGCAAGAAACTTTTCAAGTGCCATCAACCGTTTGTTTTTTTTTCCCTTGAATCATCCTTACCTTTGTGTTACAGGGCACACACAGTAGACATCTGTAGAACAGCAGACAAAATAAAATCACTTGGTGCACTTGCAGAGAAATGGCACTGCAGTGAGTGCCTGGCCCAGGAACAAGCCCACGCCTGTTGAGGGACCAGGGGCATGGACAGCCACGTGCTCCCAGATCCAGAAAGAATTCTGCACTGGGCTGCTGTAAGCCTTCCCCCCCTGCCTCCATTCAATAGCATCAAAGGGCCTGAGACTCCCTCATAAACAGCAACTTAATTAGTACTATTATCATTTGGAAAACAAGAATTATGAATTCCACAGTGCGTATTTTAGCTTGAACCTGATTTATAATATTACACAAAAGCTTTCTGAAGTGCAAAATTATTGCATAAAAATAATATTATATCGTCAATGAGTTAATAAAATTTTATCCTCAGTAGAGACTCTCTCAAAGTACTCTGCGATGCAAATTTCCTTGGCAAATAAAGCATACAGAACCAAAATTTCTAAGGCTGTGCAAAATATTAGACGGGGTACAGGACCAGCTGGAGAATGCCATTCATTAGAAAATATACGTGAAAATTCTGTGTCCCAAAGGCTTCCCATAGCACTTCTTATTTTATTAAAGTTGAAAGTGATTTCATTCATTTCAAGTTTTGGAAGAAAGCTGTAGGTGGAAGCAGTGCCTTAAGAGAAAAAGAAAAAAAATATAAAAAAATCACTTTTCATCCATTCATCCTTTTCTACTTAGGAGACTTGAAAAAGCCTAAGAACAAAGAAGTAACATCCTGTATACTGCTCTGCATTGCTTCCTACATATAGGTATGATCTTCAGTTAACCCTGAACTTGCTCTTTTAATTATTCCTGAGAAAGCCCAAATTCAAGGCTTTGCTGTACTGTTATGAGAACTACGCTTAAATGTCTCTGTCAAGCTGCTGCAAATTTGCCTGTGTTTTTGTCCCATCATATTATAAAGAAATCACCAGTCATTTTACTGGGGTCCAAAAAAGAAGCATTTCAAGTACGCAAAATAACATAATTTAACCAATGCACACCATCAGTTTCAGATTTTTCACGAAGACCAGTCAGTATTGTGTAATACACAAAGAAAATATAAATATTTGAACTTCAAAATGACAGACCAGTACCTGTCCAAATGAATGCCTCTCTCTGATAACTTAAAGCTTTGGGAGCATAAAGAAGCAGAAAAAAGATCATACTGTTGAGATTATGACATTAGGAAATTATGTCACTTGGTATGCAAGAGCAGAACATTTCTCAAAAAGCTTTCCATAAAACAAGCAGAGAGTATGTCATAGTTTCAGCTGGGATAGAGTTGATTTCCTTACTAGCAGCTCTTGTTGTATTCTGGATTTGGGATGAGAATGGTGTTAAGAGTGCACTGGTGGCTATGGTCGTTAATAAGTTCTCAAGGCTTCTTTTCTGCTTCTTAGATCACTTCACCAGGGAGCAGGCTGGGGCGAACAAGGAGTTGGGAGGGGACATAGCTGGGACAGCTGACCCCAGCCAACCAAAGGGATATTCCATATCATGTGGCATCACGCTCAGTATATAAAGCCAGAGAAAGCAGAAGGGGAGACATTCAGAGTTACGGCATTTGTTGTCCCAAGCAACAGTTGTGATGGAGCCTGGCTTTCCTGGAGATGGCTGAACACCTGCCTGGCCATGGGAAGTAGTGAATTCTTTGTTTTGCTTTGCTTGTGTGTGCGGGTTTTGCTTTACTTATTAAACTGTCTTTATCTCAACCCAGCAGTTTTCTCACTTTCACTCTTCTGATTCTCTTCCCCATCCCAACAAGGTGGGGAGTGAGCAAGCGGCTGCATGGCCCTGGTTGCCGGTTAGGGTTAAACCACAGAATTTACCCAGAGAAAAAGTACACTTACTTTCTAAGTAAATTTTACTTGCTTGACTAGTAGACTACTGGAACTTTTTGTATTTGGAAACCAGCATAAATCATATAGAACTATAAAAGGGCAAATGGGATGCAATAACCTAACAGTTACCCTGCAGCACTGAGGGACTGGGACACTGATGAGAACTGCTCATAAGATCCTACCCTTTAAACAGCCCAGTGTCTGTGCAGGACGGATCCAGAGTTTCCAGGTTCTTATTCTTCCCCCAGAAGAGTGAGAAACTGAGTAGCAGGGATATTGCTTTGAGCAACCCAGGCTAGCGGGAGGTGCCCCTGCCTTTCGAAGAGGGGTTGAAACTAGATTATCTTTAAGGTCACTTCCAATTCTAACCATTCCATGATTCTATGATATAAAAGCTAGCCTAAGAAGGTAATGCACACTCCTTAAAATAAAAGAATCCCTTGAAAATTAAGGACTAAAGGGATTTTTTTTAATGTAGTAGTAATAGAATTTTAATAGTAGAAGAATAAATTTGAAGTATTCCTATCTTTTAGCTGTCCCTCAAATATATTTACAGTACTGCTTCTTCCCTACACCTGTAAAAACAGGTATTAGTCACTGTAGGAGAAGATGAAAAGACAACTATAGAAAGAAAAATTATGGTGCTGAGACTCTGTAAGAACCACAGAACATCCTTCACAAAAAGGAGAAGCTTCTTCAAGAAACACAAATGGGTGGATGACGATGACTGTGCTAGAAAAGCCCTAGAAAGCTATATGTCAACAGTAAATGCATCTACAAATAGCTTTCAGTTTGAGCAACTTTAGCCACAGTTTAGAAGGAAGGTAACTGATAACCATTATACAGAAAACACTGACTATGTTTTCAGGTGGCGAGCATAAAATCTCTTGGTATCCAAGAAATGACTACTGGTATACACCAGAAAAGGGAAACAACTAAGAAAAGTGTCAGTGCTCAGTATTTCCAAGAGTATCTCATAAAACTCTGAAAACAAATGTGAAATTACTAGAAATCCAGAAATGTCATCTTAATCACTAGATTTGTATCATTAAGTAAAGCAATAACAACTCCCTGTAGATGCCAAAGGTTAAGAAAAAAATAACACTTGTTCAATCTGCAAGCGTACTTAAGAAAGGGTGGCCAGAATTATTTTCATTGACTCTATTTCTCAGAGAGGAAATATTTCAAGTTTTAAAAGCCTGAACAATGTTAATTACTCATGTAGACGAGATTTTGTTTTGGTGTAGAACTTGAAGTTCCACTGACACAACTTGCATTTCTCACTCAGGACAGAGTCTTTGGAAAATTATCTGTTGACTGCAGACTCCTCTGGTCTAGCTCATCCTGGGACCCTAAAAAAGTGGTCCCAGCCTTAGACGCATCCTGGGAATTGTGACCTAGATCAGCAGGTCTAGCAAAGTCTCCTGATGTAGTATGTCTGCTGCAAATTAAACAAGCACTCATCGCATCCCTAAGAGCAAACAAACACCCAAACTAGACAGACAAGGTAAGACTGAAGAGGGGAAGGACAACCAAAACACTTAACAGACACTTTGCAGCTGAGAAATCAAAAAATCTCTTTCAAAATAGATCAACTAAATGCTGGTCATTGTGGAAGGCTCAATGCAGGTATTTCCAGTATGCCTCTGGTGAGACTACACTATTCTCATCCTAGCCTCTGCATCCAGCACTCTTCCCAATTTTTTTCTCAGTCTGAACTCTGGGAAGGTAATTATTTTCCACCCCTTTTTCCCCAATGTTCTAATTCAGTAAAGCTAGAGAAGTCTCGGCCCTCATCTCTGTTCCACATCAGTTTTCCAACGCAAGAGTGATCAATTGCCACCTCTGCTGAAAGCTTCAGCAGAAGCTCAGGACGGAACATATAGATTAGATACCAAACCATTTTAAACATCTGGTACAGAGTTCAAAAATTTTGGCTAAACTCATATAGCTGTTACTTGTCATCTTCTAGTTCAAACTTTTAGACAATATCAGAAATTGTAAAACAGTATATAGAAGAGAGACCCCTTGGGTACTGATAAGTTTCTGTGCTGCAATGTGGTGTGAATATTTAGGAGGAACTGTTAAAATAAATAGCTATAATTCTGGCATGAGGTAGAAGAGTACATTTGCAAATCAGAAGATACATGTATGGTTCATACATGCATATATTTCTGTTTTGCTGTAAATCCAATTGTTTATTTCAATTGTTACTAAGATAGGAATAACAGCTCTCCAGATGAACACTTTTATAGGAGCGTAGTCTTCAAGCCTGAAAGTGAATAAAATATAAACAATGGTGTGAAAGAAAGACCTTGCAAGGTCAGCTGTAGAACAAGGGCAAAACTAGCAGCTACACGCAGAGGCATCAAGGTGCAGTATGTGTGGTTCACATGCAGGACTCTAAGGAAACTCTGAAAACAGTGGTGCAAAGGAGGAAAAGGAATAAGTATTACGGCATCAGCCAGGTCATGGTCTTAGCAGCGGAGCAGCAAGGGATATGCGAGGGCTGCTGTGAATGAGGGGGGGGGGGAATAAAAAAGAACACAGGAAACCAAAAAAACCCAAGCACTCTGCCAGTCCGTGAATACAGTCTCAAACCCATCAGTGCCTCGTGCCTGAATTCTGAAGGAGCTAAAAAGCGCTTAGCAACCACAAGCACCAAACACAGCAATGAAAGGTCAAGAAACATAGTATAAAAATAATCTAAATGTAAAGGGCAAACTCTCACTTGTGGTTTTTCTGCTGAACAGACCCACCCCTTAATCAAGAACAGTTCAAATAAATGTACAGGTCAGCCTCGATTATCCAGTCTCAAGTCACTTGAGATTCCAGGATAACCTAGGATATACTGCCTTATTCACTGAAACTACTTTTACAAAGAAACCTATTTTCCTTAAAGATTTTAAGAAATTTGGTGTGTAACATGGTGAGGAAAAACAGAAGTCAGGGATATCCCCAAGTGTTCAGCATCAATAATACTTAATGTTTCTATACAAAGCTTTCCAGACCTATGTCAATGTGCTTCAAGAAAGGCTACAATGGGCATAACTATTGCGAGGTGAGAACTGCTGTGCAGAGACACAGAGAAACATGCCCAGGGTCAAACACGGAACAGATGCAGAACCCAGGTCTCACAACTCCAAGCGTAGTGTTGTGCAGATCAGTTCTAAGCCCTGCAAGGGAGCACAATCCCTTTGAATCAGCACAGAGCAAGCTGATTCCAAGCCCAAGATGTAAGGACAGTGGCACATCGTGTGGCAGAGTGATGTCTGTGGGGCACTGTGCTGTGCCAGTGTGCCTATATCGATTTGGGAACTCGAGTTAGAAGTAGCCTGTATACCCTGATGCAGACACAGGATGTTTAGATCCCTCCCCATTCACACTGCCTCAAGCCACACCAACAGTGCCCACCCCTCGCTACTTAAAAGAGACACTGTCCTCATCGCACATGCAGCAACAGCAGTTACTAGCAATGAATGACACTCAAACCATGAAAACAAGTGCCCGGAAGACCCATGCCCTCCATTGAGAAGACCTATGATAAATAGTTTAATTTTAAAAAAAATAAATATGCAGATGACCCTCACCGTTCTCAATGACTTCAACGTTTGTTTATTGGCTCAGCATCATTTACAGCAGGTATTTCAATCCATGGGGAGTTTTATATGCACAGCAAGTTGTATTTTTATTTTTTTTTAGGCTTTGGTCAATTTCCTCCCTAGCCTTTGAGGTTAAAGAGCTTAAACGCAGCTATTAATCATTTCCCTTGATGAAGTTAATAAGCACGTCACACCCTCATCTGAATCCCATCTACAGGGAAGGAATTCAGTGCTGCACCTAATTTAAGGCCGACTGTGTATAACTGCATGTAATTTCTGCCCCATGTTAAACTGCACGTTCCCCTGTCTATGTATTCAGTCCTGGGCTGTTCATGATATTTTTACCTTCGTTTTCACCATGCAATCTTCTGTGCAGATACGAACTACCTGAGTAAATCCACATGACCTGTCCCATGCCCAGAATTATATTCCTCCTGAATGCTACCACCTTCTATTAGACCCAGGGAGAACATAATCCACTTAGATAATTTTATCCTCACTGATTATTTCAAAAATACCTGGCTTCTGTTTACACGTTTAGCTGTGAGCTTAGAAAACAGACAGTCCTTCCGCAACAGTCTGAAAATACTCCAGAAGTACTAAGTAGAGAAGGACATAATTTAAAAAGAAAAAAAAAAGGCAGAAAGTTTAAAGAAATTCAAATTCACATGGAAATATTAATTAATTTCATTGTAACACTGTGGCTAATAAAAATCAAAATTGTTTGTATTATGAAACAGGTGTAAAATATCTGCATTAATTACATAGCATACCAGCCTGATTCTAAATTATAACATTTCAATAGCTATACTAAAAGAGGCTTTTTTGTTATGCCTGTAAACATAAATCAGTTTTGAAGCCATAATATGTAAACATACACTCACACAATCGCACACATAGCTATCTATGACATGACCCAAATTACTGCTATTTGGACAGTGAGGATGTTTCAGTGGGCAAGATCCACATCCTGTTTGTCTGCATAAACCTCACACACCACAATCTTAGCCCTCACATTCATTAATGTATTTTATTTAGTGACAGGACGCATATGTATTTACAACAAACAGTCTTGGAAACCCATTTTAAAAAAAAAAATTGTACATCTCTTAGATGAGGTCAGCACTCCTCAAACACGTAACATTCATACAACTAAACAGATTCGTATCTAGTATGTTGATGACCTGATTAAGTGCCAGAGCTCGCATACATACACAGACAAAATGAAGATAAGGCAGATTCTTTTGTCAAAGATGTATTTGAGATTAATGGCAAGCTGGCAGACTGAATGGGTTTCACTGCACTGAGGCAATTATTGTAGTAGGTAAAGCAAGTGATAAAGATTTATTTAGTACAAGGCTGATATTCATTAATCTCTTTAAACCCCATGTTAAGGTTGTTTAAAGTACTGCAGCTCTTCTCTGGAAAGGTCTGTTGAATCTATGACAGAAAAGGCAGACCTGCATAAATGCAGTGCAGGTCTCCACGGACTATGACATTTCTATACCTCCACAGGGAGGCAAGTATTTTAGATTAGTTTGGTTAGCACTGCAGATGCAGCATGCTGATTTACTAAACTCTGATGCAAGTTCCAAAAATAATTAGCTTATCAAAGATCCACTTTCCTT
Organism: Pedionomus torquatus; assembly: GCA_013398155.1. Lineage (NCBI taxonomy): Eukaryota > Metazoa > Chordata > Aves > Charadriiformes > Pedionomidae > Pedionomus > Pedionomus torquatus. The sequence goes on from VZRU01017263.1 coordinate 380,699, forward strand.
CCTCTCTTTTATTAGTGTGCTAAATATGGCATTGTGGCAAGGAAATAATTGATTTCACTAGTATTCAGACACTAAGCACAGACTTGTCAAAACTGAGCCTTTTTTAAAACTGAGCGCATTCTCAGTGCTGGCTTCTTTTGAAAAATGCTTATGTTACATGACTGACTAAACAAATGTCATTCAGCTGTATAACTCCTTCCATGCAATTACCAAAATAATTCATTAAAATCAAGGAATTATTAAGCATTTCTGAAAATCAAGTTATTTTATTGGTCCAACATCATCAGAGCAAGCATCACAAAAGACAACTAAACAGACACAAGGCACACACGCTTTTTATGAACCAGGTTTGAGGCACCAAACAAGTAACTTGTTGAATGGAGGTTAAAATTTCATATTGGTATGATAGACTTTTTGTTACAGCTATTCATTTTGGAGGGCTTTTTTCCTAGTAAAACAATCATTTTGATTTGGCATACAGAAAATACTGCCTTTGAAATAGGTTAGTTTCTTCAGTGTTTAAACGAGAGCTGTTTCTCAGCACATCAGTAAGAAAGAAAATTATTTCAAGAACAACAGTCAAGGTTCCCAGATACTACTGGCATGCATATAAATAATCAGCGAGACGCCCACTGCCCCTCCTAATTTTTTATCTTCAGAAAGTATATTAAAATGATTTATTTCTAGCCTGCTACTCATAGTGAATGCACGTCAACCTCTCCTTACCTTGCCAGTGACAGGGATATCAACGGAACCCCAGGTACCAGCTCCCCAGTGAACCGTGCCTGGGGCAAAATCAGCTGCAATAATTCCAGCAACTGGAAATAAAAAGGAATGTTAACAGTAGAAGCTAATCCAGCACACATCGAAGTTACATCAACGACTTACACCATGTAGCAGATAAAAATAAAAATCACCAATTCTAAATGAAAAAATACATTCCAAGAGACCACACAAAAGCAGTGAAACACATTTTAATCAATTTCAATTAAAATTTAAGTCTATATTAAACTTTCTCAACCTACTAGAAGCATGCATAAATGGAATTATTAAAAAAAAGGTTTCCACATAAAAACAGAGGAAGTCAGCAGGTGTCATCTTCATTTTAATAATGATACATTAACCATTTCTTGTTGCTGTTTTTGTGGCTTGGTTTTGCTTTTTTTCTTTTAAAACCATTTCATACTGTAGGCTTACTTAACCCAAGTTAGCACAAAATAATGGGGTTGGCCCAGTGTTTCTCTAACAATTTTTCACCCATACTCTTCCTTATCTCTTCCCTGCCCTCCCTCTCTCTATGTGGCCTCTACAGTTTCGTATCTTCATTGAAATGCCTTCCAGAAATGTCTTTTATTCCAGCAACATGAGATGGTTCCATTGTGCTGACAGAGTTGCCTTTTCCAAAGGAGCAAAATTCTCCGGAGACTGGGGTTTCCAGATCTGAATGCTTAATTTCATATTCCAGCCCAGCAAGGGCAAGGATTCAAAAATACTGGATCAGGTGATCAAACTGCAAGAGCTAGTTATGTTGAAATAGTCCCTCATTTTTCAATGCTACTTCAATATTAACATCTATCAAAATATTTTTGAAGATCTGTATTAACATTTCATAAACTATCAGTAAGCGTACCTACTACCCACAGACCTCTGTACCAGTTACTCAATGAAACCAAAAATAAATGACATTTTTATTGTGTTAAATATGTTTTTGAAAAGAAAAAAAAACAGCAACAACAAAAAAACCCCAAAACTCAAACCAACAGCCCAGAACAAAAACCAAGCAAGCTCCACACAAACACTAACACTTGACACCCAAACTCCAAAAAAATTGCTTTGCCAGTCAAACAACAACAAATATTCAGTAACCACCAGTTTCTTTTGTCCCAGTTATTACATTGTTTTCCTTAGGTATGAGGTAAACAAACTACTACCTTTTTGAATAAACAAAATTAAGACCAAAAAAAAATCACTTTGTCCTGAATTTAAGCAGGAAAAATAATCTTAGCATCACATACATCACACTGGTGTTACAACTAGATTTAATTACCAATCTCAGTTTGCATTCACCTTAAGTTGGAGAATTCATAATCATGATATTTTTTCCCCGTCTTCTATGCTGATTCTAATATTTGAAAGGAATCTTTATTAGTTTCCTGGCCAAATCTAGAAATTAATTTATCTGACTGTAGTTATATAAAAGAATTATTAACGTCTCCAATGAACAAAATACTTCTTCCTCTTTCAGGTTATTTCTTAAATTCTACAAGTATAGATTATTTCAACAGAAGAAGAATTATGTCTTTCATGCCACCTATCTTCAGTTTCAAACTGTATCTCCAACAAAAACAGCATTATAAAATTTCCATGAATTAACTTTATTCTATGTGACTGTTACCAAGTCACAAAATATCCTTGCTTCTCAGTGACAGGCAATCAAGGCACTCAAAATTTTCAGTCATCATTGTCTTCTAACAAACAATATAATAACCAATTTCCTAGACAACAACTTACTGATCTACCTAACGCAGGGCTCTCTCCTGCCTTGTCAATACCAATCACAGAGCCACTTTGTTACTTGAAATACCTCTAATATCATGATTGAGCGTAAGAAACAAAACATCAAGGCCGAACAAAACCCAAAAACTATTTTTGCAAGGAAAAAAAAATCCTTCCTTTTTTTTTTAATCAGCTCAACAACAACAACAAAATACCAAACTCCCAAACAAATGTATTTTGTCCTTCAATGATGCTTTCAACATCTGTTATGAAGAGATACAGAACACAATTATTTATCACGACACTCTCTCCTCACACTTATTTACCCCAACATCACATCTCAGCTCTAATGAGTTTGTCCTTGCAAAGGAATACTCAAGGCTCTCCTTTTGCTCAGGACGGCTTGGTTTCATAGGAAAGGTCTTAAAAAGAATTGGCATGGAAGACATACAGGCTGGATGGTTTAGCTCTTCTCAGGGTTGCCAGGTACAGGAATGAGATTGGGATGGTGGAAAGCAGATGAAGACCTTGAAAAGACATGGAACTCTCTTTGACCAATTCATCCCACTCAGCCGAGCAAAGCAGGTAGTGCCCTTCTGCCACCTGAGCTCAGGGGGTCCTGACGTAAGATCCAAACAGTAGGTGCATGAGAAGGCTAAAGGTGTCAGCATTAGAGATCCTGTGAGAAGAGGCCTGCTTAAGCCTAGCTAACAAAAGACTCTGGATCTCTGCTTCCTGCAGATGGGTACAGAGCAAAGAGCAAAAGCAAGACAATGCTTCTTGTCCTGTCACTGGGCACCAGTGAAAAGTGCCTTGCTCTGACTTCTTTGCACCCTTTCTTCAGGTATTGGAAGGTACTTAGATAAGATCCCCTGAGCCTTCTCTTCTCCAGGCTGAACAGTCCCAGCAATCTCAGACCAAATCACAGAGGGGAAATGCTCCAGCCCCTTCATCATCTTTGTGGCCCTTCACTGGACCCTCTCCAGCAGCTCCATCTCTCTCTTGCCTACACTACTGGCAACCACAAGAAAGGGAGAATTCATGATGCTAGAAAAGTTGTTATGACAAATTAAACATGATCATGTTACTCATAAAAGGTGAAGTCACCTGTGAATTTATTCATATTCATCAAGAGTGCTTGCCAAACCACAGCACCAGACGATCACATTTTCCGTGTGAACCAAATCATTTACAGAAAAGCTATTTTAAACACTGCTTATAAGAATTTCCAATATTTTAATGTCCCAATACCTCTCAAGTCAAGCTCCCTCAGTGCCCTTAGTCAAATGATATCAGCCTCAGAATTAGAAAAAGATTTTAACAAATACATTTTAGAAATCTCAAAGTGATTAAAGTAGTTTTTCTATGCATAGTAATGAGGTGGTTTTCAGGTTTGCTCTTAAAGGGCTCAAAGCAAGTTTTAAGATGTGATCTCAGAGCTAAAAGTGACATGCCCATCAGAAAGCTGGTAGTATCCCCTTTACATTATTATGCAGAAGTCTAACATTTCTAACCCAGTGGATTTTAAAATACCTGACTTCAAACTCATCATTACCACTAAAATTGACCATGGGCATCAGGCCAAGGCACTTTAGCTGGAAATTCCACTTGAGGAAAGTGGAAAAATATTTACTAGTAGATGGATTTTAAGAGACCAAATAAATAAAAAATTAATCATTTAAAGGCAGAGCTAAAGGTTAAGAAAAATCCTAAGTGACAGTAATAGCCATCACTCACTCGAGGAGCCAAAAGTATTTGATAACCATTTTTCATGTGGCTGTATAATCAGTACCATTTCTCTGTTACACAGGTATTAAGTGTTTATGCCACAGAGAGGTATCACTGTGCAACTATACATAAAACATACTCAATCTCAAGATTCAAAGGAATGGCAAAAATTCTTGGTGCTAGAATTAGTTATACTTTCTTGGTAAAAATTTTTGGTATCCTTTATTTAAATGAGAGTTCTTGAAAATCCTGAAAAAATAAAACAAGGAATACCTAAAAGATAAAAAAAAAAAAAAACCAACAACAAAAAAAAACCCAACAAAAAAAGGACAACTGCAGGCTTTTAGGTCTAGCTGTCAAGGTCAACTGATATCATTAGACTTACATGAACTCAATTCGAGTTACAGTAGGGAAATCATGTTAGGAAATATGGGTCAAGTCATCATGCAGTAATAAAGCTGTTACCTCCAGACTCAGTTTTTGAAATATTCTTTAAAATCTGTCATAGTTCAGTATCTCTAACATAATCGAACAATGAAGCATGTCAATGTTATAAAGGGCCACTCAAATATTTATTCAGATGTTTCAAAGAAAAACAACCAAAAAACAAACTCCCCCCAAACCCCCTGCCAACATGCAAATCCAAACAACAGCTCAATTTAGTCCATTTTGTCCCTAAACATGTAAGTGCAGGGGAGAAAAAAAAAAAAAAAATATATATATATATAAGAAAAAAATTATAGNTATATATATATATGAAAACATCTTACGCTCATGAATACTGAAGTAGCTAGGATAAATTGTTTCTGAAGAGTGTGTGTGAGCACAGGTGTAGACGTGGACTGACAGGACCACCACAGTAAATATACAAGGACTGAGGAGATAAAAAGAACAAATCCCATGTAAATATGAATTACGGTGCCAAATTCAGACAAGGTGGTGAAGTGACATAATCAAGTAGATACAGCGCTAAATCTAGGGCACTCAGTTACTACCATCACAAGCTCAGGATAAAAATTAGGTTGCAACATTCTCAAATGTATATTCTCATTTACAGTTTAGGGAGGCATTTTCAAAGCACTCTGTGTTGGCGTAACTACTCCCACTGAAGTCACGAGGACCTTAACAATTGATTTCTTAGGAAGCGGGGTTAGCCTGAGCGCTTTTGAAATCCCACTGTAAATGATTTACATAGAGAGAATCTGAGCTTGTATGGCATCCTTACGATTATAGGCACCTCCAAGGGCTTTAAAAAAAAAGTACTGATTAGATATAAAGTGCTTGGCATACACTCAGTGAGAGCTTGCAGAAACCCTTGGACATTCAAACCTGCCCAGCTAAGAAGGAGAACGTGTGCAGATAAACCAGCCCCTTTTTTTTTAATAACTGCTGCTCATATGAACACACTGGTAGGTAAAGATTATCAAAAGACAGATACAGAGGGACAGTCAAGAGCTCCACACGCCATCCTCACAGATCTTCATTCCCTCCTGCCTATTCCCAGCTCAAACACTCCGTGGTCCCTCTTGAAAAATCATGCTTCAGCCCTAGCTTCTTTCCTGTCCTCTCGCCCCTGCATGGGGTGGACAGAGCAGCAATGTCTGCAGAAGTGGCTGTGTGGCAGATAAGGGGATGGTCACACAACCCTCCAAGGAGGGCAAGAAAAAAATACATTCTTGCATTATATTACCTGGCCCCAGTGTGGGTTTAACAGGCGTACAGCCACAGGTCAAAAGATTTACACACGCACAGAAAGCTTCTGAATACTCTAAAATTAGGTATCAGGAATGCTGACATTGCTTCAATCACAGCAATTAGCAGAACAGGTATGTTTTTTGGTATGATTTTATTTTTGTATTTTTTGAAGACATGTTACATGTAATGTATTTTCCAAGTTCAGTATGCAAGTATATGCAAAATTGTTCTGTATGTTGCTTAAATTTGGGCCTTGAAATAATAGCTGGATCTCTTTTTTCAAAAGCTAAATACTATGGAAGCCATTTAAATGAATAATGCATTTTTTTTAATGGAACAGCAAAGTAATATAAGTGGGGCATGTTAATTCCCAGGCATGCGAAATTTATTGTCACTTAGGTGCCCACTGGGAATAATTTATGCATCCTCGATTAAGAAAATATTTTTAATTTGAATTTGCATATTTTACTCATTATGACTAACCTTGACACAGTCCTTTTTGGAGGTGCCATGCCCTCAGGTGGGAGTTTACAAAATGTCCACTTACCAGGAAGAAATAATGAAACAAAGATACACACGTGTTTTCCAGCAAGAAAAATAATGTGTGTCCTGGACAGTCTACAGCCTTGGCTTACAATGGTCCTTGACTTTGACTAGTACAATCAAAACCAGGTTAGATTTCATTCTTCATTCTTTAAAGGAGATGCTTGGTTATTCAAGTGCTTGAAATCAAGTAAACTAAGGATAATACGGTAAATTCCAGCACAAGATGACGACTTAAAAATAAAATAAAATACAATCACAAAATCACAAGGGTCAAATTGAGAGAGAAAAAGGTTTCAATAAAACTAATCTAACCTCTCTATCATCTGCCATTACAACAGAATACACACACCAGTGAACAGTTCCTGGAAAAGCATTCGGTCTCCACTTCTGACAAGTATGAACTATGAAATTCTGAGATTTATAAAATCAGATTTTAAAACTGTTCTCATTAAAACACAAAGTCAATGTTAAAACTATTAAAACTCAAGTCTCTAAAATATTCAGAAGCATGTACATTATTTTTTTTAAAAAGAGAGTGAGCCATTTATACTTCAAAACTACATCTTGACAAATCCCAGGGTTCTTTTGGCCTCTGTCTGGAAGCACAAAGGGAAGAAACATCATTTTAAAACAAACAACAAAGAACCAAAGCAAACCAAACCGAACCAAAGCAAACCAAACCAAACCAAAAAAATCCAACAACAAAAAAGAGTCCCCAAAACCCTTATGAATGAAAAACCCCTTTCCCTTCCACGTCTGGGCTGTCCTGTCCGATCAATGCACACAGATCTCTTTGCCATGTGGAAGAGAGAACAGTGAGGCATCAAGGCTGAAATACAAAGGTATGTAAGACCACAGCAGTACATTATTTCAAGATTGAATGCAGTCACCCTTATATAGTTTACAGAATGCTATTAGCCCTCATGATAGAAAATACAAAGGGACATATCAAATAAATAAAAAAACGAGTCTGAAAGGAGCCAGAGACCTCTCAATCTGGCCTTGTCAGATCTACAGCTTTCTAGTGGTGGCCCCAATATCAACCAAATAAACTAATCCAGAGACACTGCATTAGCAATATGATTCTCATATTTGAAAGAAAAATCTAGTAATACTTCACAAAAACAGCCAAAATAGAAGTGTAAAGTAGCATTTGCATGAGATTTCCTATCTAGTTCAGATTGGTCTAAAGAATAAGATGATTGAGAACTGAACTTTTACTCACCTCAGTGCCAGCACACAACTACTTGTCAACTAAAAAGCAGGAGAAATAGGTGGTTTTAGAGAACAAATAACTAATGAAATAGAAAACGCAGCTGACACTCAGTGCCAACACAAGTAAGGACCTTAAATGCCCACAGCTATTTTAACAGTACCTTAGCGCTCTCTGGGCAGCCAGTGCAAAGGCCAGGAGTACAGCACAATGATTTGCCTACACCAAAAAGGAGAACACTGCTGCAAGCTGTTTTCCGGAAATTAATGAAATCCAACTCCAAATATGCAAGTATAGCCTGCACATTAAAAAGTATTCCTGAAGAATCTGACATATTCTCATTCACAGACAGCTTTCTTCAAGCAGATTAATCCTTATTTTAACTACCAAAAGAAAAATTAAATTTAAAAAAAGGAAATAAAATGCCATGGAAGATGAGATGAAAATCCAGGCCACATCAAAGGATTCTGAAGTTTACATTTTAAAGTTCTAATTGTTTTACTGTGAAGTTCATAAAGAAAGAAAGATGCTGTAATTAAGAACCTGCTACATTGTCTTAGCACAACATCAACCATGTTATACTTTTACAGGCCTTCTAGAACAACTGTACTGGACAGAAATTGCAGGCAGACTGCAATTCACATTGCTTACCAGATCCTCACTCTTAAAGAAAGCATCAGCTTAACAGCTTGTTTCATAGGGGGGCTGCACATCTCAGATCTCCTTAAAAGCAACATGGCTGTCATGTCATGTGGGTTTCAAAAATAATCGAGTCCAAGTTCATGACCAGAATGGGTTGGCACTGTGTCAGTTACAGGGTGAATGCCAGAACACTAATTTACAGGCTGCAATCAGATCCATGCAGGTGGACTTCAGCAAACACAAGAAGCCCACCATAGCTGCTACAGCTCTGTGAAGAGACGAGCCATCACTCATCAGGTGAGAACTATGACCTCCCAAATACCTTATGCAATATACATTTAAAAAAAACAAAACTGAAGAGCGTGTTTTAGAAGCCTCTAAGAATTTCCTAAAAGCTCATGCTGTCCCTGCTAAGGATGTGGCAGCTTCATAGCCATAGCATGACTCAGAAAATCCACCCATACTACCCTCCCGGCTGCACTCTCCTGATTATATCTTGTGGGAAGTGCAGCTGGCCCAAAACTTTCTCTTTATCTTCTTCTTCATAGGTCACATCTCCCTTTCTGAATTAAATTCTACTGATGTGCATGAGCAACATAGTATTCCCACAGTGCCAGGTCAGCTGCCCTGATCCCAGAAGGCCTGGTGTGGCTCAGAGGAAGGATTTTTACCGCATCCGTTATCTAACTACGCGCATCTACAGCCCATTTGGCAGGATATATTAAGATCACAACAGCAAAGCCAGGGGCTTCATTAGAGGTGAACAGCTGCTTCTTTCACAGGACACCTTTCAACTGAGATACTTACAGACCCTTGGGAATATCTTTGTATTACAGGTTACCAGTTCCAGTTTAGGAATTAAAAAGCTCCGCAGAGTTAACCAGCTGTTTAGATTGGTGGAATTACAGAGCAAAGTACTCTTAACTTCTTGTTTACAACAGTACAGACAGTATAAATAACATATTTTATGTGCACGTGTGTTATATACATACATTGCTGTAGTTCAGAGCTTGCTTTACTTTTCCGTACAAGTTTTTTCCAGTTTCCTGTAATACATAACTCCCCACGATTTCTTTTTACATTTGTAATAAATACTTAAAATGGAAAGATGACGCAGACATTAGAAGGCTTCCAAAACCATTTATAAAAGGACAAAGAAGCCATTGCCAATGCAAGAAAATAGCTCACATGGGATCAAATGCCTCTCTGCTTTAACCTGACAGTTCCCCTGCAATGCCAGGAGTACGCTGCTGGCACATCGTAGATGCACAACACCTGAGCTGGCAGTGAGCGGGGGGGAAAAAAAAGTGACTAAAGGGGGGTGTGGTGATCAAGCGCTGTTCTTAAAATGGATATCCAAAAATACACACCTGCTACACATGAAACCATCCTTAAGAGTGCAGTGCAGAGTTTAAAACAAGCATTTTCTCAATGAAAACTCCCAGACTACACAACTGCTGCATTGGGTTGAATGCCTTCCCTCCTCCTCCAACGTACCTCATACGCTATGTGCCATGTGCTACAAAAATCTAATATTCCAAAGGAGAACAATTTCATAAAGCCTGTAAGATCACTGGAAACATCACCAATAGAAAAGCAGTGCTGAAAACACTTTTTGCATATTATTTCCTATGAGTAACAATAATCCAGGTATCAAGCCTGATTTTTCACATACATAGACACAGAAAATAGAGGTTTTGCTGAATCACTGTGTTTGATTCTTAGAAGTGCCCTTTTAAAGAGACTCTGTTCCTAAGTATATGCAGCTTAACCTTATTTCTGAAGTTGCACATTTCTCTACACCATCCCCAGAGTATTAAACAGCTAAATTAGAATCAAAATAAAATGTACAATATTTTTCACCTGGCTGAAAGACTGAAGGATTTAAGGAATTTTATTTTGATATATTTAAAAAACCCCAAAGACTTGAAATAATTCCTTGTACCTACTCTTTTCAATAGATGATTTATTGAAAAACATGCTAAATAGAGCAGCAAGTCAATTATGGTGGAAGTTCAACAAATAATAACAGAAATCCATTCTTGTATCTTTTTACCTAACCAGAAAAAAAAATATCTTATGTAAACTGAGCAAACAAAAGAGGAAAAGCAGCGAAAAAAAGAACAGGAGAAAAATTATAAGATAGATGATGTTACAGTATTTATTTTAGAAACTTATTTGTTCTTTTGCAGCATTTCCCCACTGAATCTCACCAAGAAAATAGAGGCTAAAAGGTGTGCAAGTGAAAAAAAAAATCACTCAGTCTTAACAAAAATGAACAGTCATGCAGTCAACGTATTTTTCATAAAGGTTAAATGCTTGTATCAAGAACAGGAAAGTAGAAGTTCTTGGGCACAGAGCCTCACTCTCCTATGGGAGTTCTCTCCCATTTGCTGTACAGTCAACTGACATGGTCTCCTCGAATACCTCCATCAGTGGAGTAAGGAGTATAGAAATTCTCTTGGAAGCAGCTCAGTGCTTCTGTAACTTAGCAGAAAATAAAATGTAAAGCCTTGGTTTTGCACTACGATCCACTTAACTTTTTTCATGTCTTCAAGAGAAAAGGTGACATGCTATATGCTGGAGAGGACACTTACCAACTTAGGAACTCTCCTCAAATGAGACTAAATTCTTTTCTAAGACTCTCTATCCCACAGTCATCAGAAAAAAGTGCTCAATATAGATCATTAAAGTTATGGTTTCCAATTTATTTAAAGGGGTCCTAAAAAACCCCAGGAAAGTCAAAACAAAACAAACAAAACCCAAGAATAACTACATGGCACCAGACTGTTGCTATCTAATGCCTGTTTTTCTATCAGGGGGACACTCATTAACAACAACGTACCAGCTCTTGCAAGGACAGAGTCCATCAGCTGCTAAGCAACTCACCCTGAGAGATGCTGCACGGCACACAAAGCTCTGCTGCCTCCCGTCAGGCCTCCCCAACAGCATTACCAAAAGGTCCTGCTTGGTGCTCCCATACCTTGCCAGCAGCACCCACTTCTCCCAGCAGCAGGTCACTCTCAGCTCATCGGGAAGAAGAGCCATGAAATCAGATGCCCCCACATTCAGTCAGCCCAGGTGCAAGACCATTATTAAGACAACAGGAGTTAGTCTATCTTATTAAAGCTGACAGTCAATTCACCTTAGTACCAGCAGCTGAAAGGATGTGTAATTTGTTTATAAGCCTCTTAAAAATCATTTATGACTACTGTAAACCCCAAAGCAAATTTAAAAACATGAGTAACTACAAAAATTTACATCAGCCACTGCCCAAAAAAGTTGCATTTTTAATATTTTAATCTAATCTCATGCAGACTCAGATGACAACCTGAAACAGAGTCCATTTCTTGTAATTAATTATTTATAAAGTCTGATGGCCCAGGCAATTAAAATTCATCTTTTCTTGTACCTCCCAGAAAAATCACCTCACATGCTGACAGGACAGAAAAAGTGAACTCTTTCATCAACTCCAGTACTGGTTTCAGTTAAGAACACAAAATTAGTTTAGTCTTACAGAAGTTGTGTAGTTCCAGCCTGATTCCTGAAGAATATACATATTTTGAATTGCCAAATCACCTCTGAATTCATCTGTTGATTTTTTAAAAATGAGATCTGAATTACTCAAGTAAAACATTGTGCTGAATTTTAATTTAACTAACCTTCACTGAATTTTTTCTTGTTATTCCTGTCCTCTGCATGCGTAGGACATGTCCTTTATAAATTGGTTTACCACAAGTCTACAACCACTTTTACAGGAAACCGACTGAATGAAAGAAGAAACACTCATCAGCCCTTCCCCAAGAAATTGGGTTGGCAGTTCACTCAATTTAAAGTGTCAATATTTCAAAAAGGTTTTGAGGAAACAAAAGCATTTTAATTGTTTAAGGACTCATAAGCACATTCGCATTGATACCGCCAGCCTTCTAGGTGCTAAAACACCGTCTGGACTCCAGCTTTGATACATGTTACACCATTTTGGGGATTTGGAATTAAGTTCTAGCAATGCATATAGCATAATATTAAATCACACACAATGCACTATAAGCAATCCTCCACTGGCCCAATCTACTAAAATGATTTATGCACGGAAAGTTTAACTGTACAGCAGGGAGACTGCTACACATTTGCACCTTCACAAAGAACCCTTGTCAAGCAAGTCACTGGTATAAATGCCATTTGGGCAGGTTTTAGACTGCTGTGAGATTTAGAGCTTCAAAATAAACCCACCTTCTTTCAATATGAAAGGACAACCAACATATTATATGGAAAGTGTGCGGTTTCTTATGCACAAACATATAAATACATTTTACGGCAGTCACATAGCACAAAAAAAACCCCACCAGCATTAAATAAAAGCCTTGCCATAATGCAACCTGTTGTTACTCCTTGGAGTGATTAAAATATGACTTCACCATGCTGAAGTGTCTCTCCTCCCCCTCACACCAGCAAACCCCTTTCTTCTCCTGCATTTGTTATACATTCTCATTTATATTATCTGTCTAGCTGTCCACCTTAGATTCTAATGTGCTTAGAACAGGCGCTTTTCCTTCTTGACCATTCACTGAGCACTGCAGTTGGTGGTACCACGGACAAATATTAAATGAACCTCTCTGAAAAGAGACAACTGTAAGAGGGAACTCTATTGTGTAAAACAAACGTTCCCACGGAAGACAGCTAAGGTACTTAACTGAACTAGTTTTTACTCAAAAGACTATTCAAAATATTGAAACACTCCTCTGCACATTGTTTGCTTGCACGGAGACATATACAGCGCATTTTTAGGGGCCTCATCCTGACAGCCTTTCAGAAGCACAAGATTCTGTTGATATTTTAACTGGAAACGGGACTCGTGTAACTGTTTTGGAAAGTTTAATCAATGCCTTTAAAAAGAAGTCAACACCAGAAATGGCAGTTGGTTTGTGATTCCTCCTAAAAAAGCTGGCTATAGAGTAAGGGAAGGATTTTTAAGCAAAACCATATTTCTTGCAAAGGGAACAGTGCATGAATGAAAAGCAGGGGCTACCAGCTGATAGTATCTCTAGAGCACCCGCCTTCTGCCCTGCTGTAAATTTAAGTAACCTTGCAGCATGCAGTAACTGAAATTAGAACCTGTCAGGAAAGACTTTCTGTATTATTTGTGTTCATGCCTGCAAGTTTAGCTTTCCTGTTTGTGGATCTTCATCTAGTTCTATAAAGTTTGTCAGAAAAATTATATCCATGAAGCTTCACTAAAGTGACAAAACAATTCCACAATTAAAAACCTCATGGCAAAAAAAAAAATAAAATTAAAAATTACATGAGTTATATTCAGGTACAGCTGTGAAAAGGGCATGCACAATTTGCTGCGAAGCTCCACTCACACCCCCTCCAATCCAGTACCCTTTTGCCCTCAGCATCCACCTTCTCCCCTGTTGAAATCAAGAATGCAGAGTGGATATTGAAATTAACTAGTACAGTAAGTGAACTGCAGAATTAGTGCCAGTCTAGCAAATTAAACAAGGGAATAACCTAAATTTTTTTTCCATTTTTCCTTTTTTATTTCCAACAAATTAGAGGGCTCCAGTAGATTTTATCAAATACAGAGCTCCCCTCTCTCTTTCTCAAACTGTATAAATGCCTTGAACTCCCAAAAGAACATCACCATTCCTTAGCCCCATGTAGTTCCCTTTCATTTACCCACTTCCACAGCACCATTTTCAAAGACTTATTTTAGCCAAAGGGAACAAAAGTGGAAATCCTGAAAGGAGATCAGCAGATTTTTCCAGAATTTTTACTCTGCCCCTCCACCAACTGTCCACAAGACCTCAACTCCCCCGCTGGGATATCCTTTATGGATGACTCCTGAGGCACTTAAAGATTAAAACAAAGGACAAGCCTCACAAGTCTTCCACTGCAATGGCAGCCACAATAGTTTAGTTGCCCTCTCTGAACACGAAAGAGAAGCCTAGCCTCACCTTTGAAGTTACAAGCTTTAGTCAAATTCCAGAAAACAACAGACAGACATGACGATATAATTTATTTTGTGAGCCACACGCTTACCAGGTGATCTGATGGGACACGCGTGCAAAAGAGCTATCAACTACCAGGTTGAAAGCGTTTTCTTTCAAAAGCAGCACTAAACAAACAAATTAAATTTACAAATAGCCTCATGGTACAACACTGAATATTTAGAAAAATAAGGAATATGTTTCTTTAATGCATAAGCCATTCAAAATTGGGCCCCAAGTGTTGTGTGAGGCTAACTACAATAGAGTGCCTGCAGGCTGCTTCAGAACTGCACAGGCACTGAATGTAAAAAAGAACCACAGCGCTTCCATGGTGGCATCAGTTCCAATTCAAGCACAATAATAGGGCAGAGCACAGTATTCTTCACTTGCATCACAAAAGGAAAAGACCAGCAACCTTACATTTTGTGTACATGCCAAAAATGGATGCTAATAAACACACACCAAAACCCCACAACCCTATTTTACAAAAGGTTCCCCACACACAAATTCCAAACCTCCACTTTATATATGGAACTGATTAATTTATTGCAAATTTTCCTTCCCTATAATAACATTTTCTTTGCTTTCAAATAACCCATAATTTCCAACCACTCCCATGGCACAATTTAACCTAAATAAATCCATTCAGGTATGCTCCTGTCATCAGTTATTTTGCAGAGTACAAAATTCTAACTATGTGTTATGGAGCGCATTTTGTACACAGATATGACATTAATTGGCGATACAAATAAAAGGCTGGTTCCAGTGATAAATTTCTTCTGGTGAGAACTGAAAGCTTTACCTACAGCTACTTCTCTACAACTCTGGACGACCATACGCTGCACCAGTAACTGTCCCCATAGCAGTATCTTTAGAAGAGGTCATCACTGGTACCTGCTCTGTTTTGATGATGCAGCCACACAGAGTGTGTCACCCCGGAGTATTTTGCATGTGTAAAAGCAGAAGATTTTGAAAGATGACGAATCTGACCATGTATCGAGCTGATCCTACACGCTGT
The DNA here is from genome assembly GCA_013398155.1 of Pedionomus torquatus. Lineage (NCBI taxonomy): Eukaryota > Metazoa > Chordata > Aves > Charadriiformes > Pedionomidae > Pedionomus > Pedionomus torquatus. Next base: position 396,027 of record VZRU01017263.1, read on the forward strand.
GCCTCTAGAAGGGTAATATTCCTCAGGATCAGGAAAAAGCTTGCAAAGTCACAAAAATGCAGATCTCGCCAAGATGGCAAGTAAAGACTAATAAATAATGGAACGTCTTTTACCAAGTCTATGCAATACAGCAGCAAGTGAGGCTTTTTTTATCCATGGAAAAGCTCATCTTTCTGAAAGAAGAAGCCGAGATGATTTTAAAGAAGGAGACCACTGGAAACAGGAGTCCTGGAAGACTACTGATGAAACACAGCCTGATTGGAGACTCTGATCATTAATTTGAAAAGAATCCAGTATCTTGTTTTACAACATCCATTAAGGAAAAGTTTGTCAGTGCCATGATATTTGAGTACAACCGATTAGCCCATGGGATGATATCTTGTTATGGTCATACACGAGTTTTTTCAAGCTAAAAAAGAGTGTTTTGACTATTTACTCTGAAGTCTTAGATGAAAAATTACATAGACTTTCACTCAGTAACACCTCTATAGAGATCTCTAGATCTTAGATGCATTAGAACATGTCTCTCAAGAAAATTACAGCATTTAAATCAAGACTTCAAGTGACAGAGAACCTACTGGGGCAAGATGTTGCAATGGTTAATTACACTATGTTCATTATGGTACATAGGGCAAAACTACTCTGCTCAAGAGACATATTAAAGTCACTAGAGGACAACAACCTAATCTGCTAGCTCCAATTTACTTTGTGAAAGAAATTCAGGCTAAAACGACACACACATCCTTTCTTAAAGCCGGCGGTAGCATACTATATTCCACAAATTAGTGTAACCTCTGCTTACCTCCTTAATTACAACCAACATATCATCCATCTCTGTTTAAAATGTGTACCTGTTCCTGTGGAATCCAAAGTGAATTCTCAAGTTTGAAAAGACTGTAGAGTTCACCATCTCAGACTGGATGAGGCCAAGAAGAAGACACAAAACAAAAGCTTTTCATCTGAAAACACTGAATAGCACACAAAATAATAATCTAATAACCTAATGCAATGCAAGTCCTCAGGAGCTGAAACACAGCAGCTTTTTTAGTAACGTGAACTGTTTAGGACAAGAAGAGATTAATATTTTATCCCAACTGAATTTCATGGGGAATTTTGATAAGAAAATAATTTCCCAAGCTGACTAACAAGCCAGGCCTATGAGGAGGTGTAACACCCCTTTCTGCACGTGGGGCAGCCTCCAATCTATAGCTATCACACATGTTAAGGAGTTTAGTTTCACGTATCGCCCAAAGTCAGCACTCCAGCTACACAATGGCCCCTAACACTATTCTTGGCACTGTTTATAAGCCGAGTACCACTTAGTTTTGTCTTGAGCATCATCTAAATGCTTTGCACAGGACATTTATCCTAAGGGACATCCCAGATGACTATGCTCATCTTCAAAAATCTGGCAAGATTATAGGAGAACAGCATGTAGGATATACTACAGAAAAGTAATTTCAACTGCCTGGGTAAAATACCTATTCAGACTTTCTCATCTTTAGTTTCTACACATTGTGTATGCAATATGCATTAACAGTGAAATTTATCAATTCAGCTGCATTGCATTTACAATATAAATACTCCTGTGTAGAAATCTTGAGACAAAAAGAAAATTTATAAAAGGTATTTCAAGCTGAATAAAACCCCATTCAAATGAAACTGAATACTTATCTAGAACAAATGCAGTGATTTTCTCATATCAATCATTTTCAAATAACAGCTTTACGTGTTCTGAAATTTGTTTTTAATGGGAATCTACTTTTCTGTCACAGGTACACATAGATTAATTAGAAATACTATGAAAAATACATTTTTGTTTGATTTCTCTGTAATCATGATATGTGTCTTCCTAGAATGGAGAATCAAGAAGTTTTAATATTATCATTACAAATAAACATTTAACCTAACAGAGTACTGCAATTTCTGTACTGAAGCCTTTTTCCACATTAAAAACATTTACACTGATGTAGGCTTATGCATGAATTTAAATAAATACATACTGTTAAATTACTTAGAGAGCAATTCAGAAAGAAATTCTTTCTAAAAAGCTTTTAGCGCACACTTTAAGATATCCATCACAACATAAAAATCACTGCAGTAACATGATGCAAAGGACTGTACTTTTAGTGCACATTTTAGGATATCCAGCACAACATAAAAATCACTGCAGTAACATGATGCAAAGGACTGTACTGGCATCAAATCACTCCAGTGGATCAATATCATTCAAAGAATTTTTAAGAGGAAAACCTCACAAGGATCATGTAAGTGCAGTCTTCAGCCTGCGCATCTGTCAGATAGCCCACAGCTCTTTGCATCAGCTTCTTGTTATCCTCTTCTCACTATTAATGCTTCCAGATCATTAATCGCCCCTTGATGTTCTCGTGGTACTACCACCCTGGGGTCCTAGGTGCATCCTCACCTCCTTGCAAACCACCATAACCCCAAACAAACCGGCCTCCAACAGCTCAACACCAGCACTGACGAAGCAGAGCCAACTGTAAGAAAGAGTATGTGGCTTTTGAACACATTTCTTAGTCTAATGAGGATTCTGGCAGCACAGGATGAACAAGTATGATGGTTTTCTCAGAAGGTGACATCTTAAGTGAGCTGCCTACCATTTTTGCAAAAGAACAAGCACCTTATATCACACAATGCAAGCGAGCAGATAAGACGAAATGCAATTTAGGATCACGAGCAAAAGGCTCATCGCACACAAGCCTGGCCCTTGTGAGATGGCAACTTGCCGTGTGCTCGCAGCTGAACTGGAGGAATTTGTAATGCCCTGAGAACTGTCAATGCATCAATGTTGAACTGCAATCCACTTAGTAGTGATGTATAGAGCATACATATGCAAGCTTTACACACGAACCAGTGCCCATGTCTGTCACACTGGAATAGAGTTTACACCCAAGGAAAAAAAAAATAAACCAAACAACCCAATACGAACAACCCACACATGAGATGTTGCCCAGTAAACGTCAAAGCACACCAAACACAGAGACAATATGTGCTGGTTTTGAAAGGATATTCTGTTTACCTATTCAGTTTCGTGCAGACATCTAAAATAAAACAGGCTAATTTTTTTTGCTGGGAAAGTATATTGTTAAAAGTATGTTGATCTCATAAAAGAGGTTACTACTTATCTGAAATTTCTTGTGTATATGCTTTTTTTTTTTTTTTTACAAGAAAAGCAGTCACTTTCTATTCCAGATTTGGCCAAGATTTCCAGGTATCCAGACACAGATATACATGGGTTTACGTCCCAGGAAGTGCCAGACATGTTCAAGATATATTTTTGTCCTGGTAGTCTGACTTTTTGCAGCAAATCCAGTATACCTGCAGCATGCAACATCTCTGTGCGCAATCTGCTTCCTGGCAGTGATTTGTGTTTAAAGTCCTAAACAGATAATAGGGTTTTATTCCGAGTAAATACTCAAAGATAAACCTGAAAACTAAGACACTAGTGGTCAACTACAGGAAGTCAAGGGAAACAATCACATGAAAATAGCTTGTCCAGAGTGAGAAGCAAACTGAAGCATCAGCTTGCTGGAGTAAAACATGCCACCACTGCATGGACAGAGTGTGCTTCAGATCAGACATGCAAGTAATGTCAGCACAGACAGTGAAGACCTCTTCTATCTGACTAATAAAGCCTGTCCTGATGTTGCAGAAAATATCCACTGGATTCACTGGTCGCAGAGAAGCAACATTGCAAATTGCTTTGTATGTAGTGCTAGAACCTCATTAAGAAATACAGATGGTAAAACCACAATTCAGCTTCAGAGTGGCTAAGTTCCAGGGTCTCAAACTAAAAGTGAAATACCTGGATGCCAACTTGCCTTGTGCATTGGAGATATCTAACACAAATCAAATCTTACCACTTGGTAACGATACAACCTATAATACTTCGTATCAATCCTAGACACTGTATATTCCTGGATATCTCATAAATCACAGTGAATGCCATGATAATAGGTAATTTTGCAAGTTGCTGACCTTCTGCTGAGCACAGTATTAAATAAAAGCTAAGCATTAAAATCTATTTTTAAAAGCATTTTCTTCTCTGGTAAATTCCTTTTTTTTCCCCAAAAAAACCTAATTATTACATATACTTCTTCCCCCCATATATCCAAGGACATAATGAAAGGGAAGCTATAGTGCTGATTTAGAATTTAGAAGTTCTGCACGAACTACAATTTAAAGCAAATCTGATTTCAGTCTTTATCTAATTAAAAAAAATAAATAAGTATTTCTTTAACATGTACAAGCCAGTAACCCACCTTCCATATAATACACTGAACAAATAGCAATTTAATGAATTGAAAGGACAGCTCATAAAATCACAACCGCCAAATTTGGGGAGATATCATGATTTACTAACTCAGAATATAAAGCATTAAGATTATTTAATAATTATTATCCTCTTAGCAACACAGAGGCGTTACATCAATTTTGAACTAGATGTCTACATTGAACAGGAAGCTGAAGTAAACAGCACGTGTCATTTTAACATGCTTATTTAGACCTGTATAATTTTCAAACTAAAAAAAAAACCTACAAAACAGGCATCTCTACAGGAAAAATAAAAACAAAATAAAAATTCCCCATGGCTCAGATCCAGCCATCAGAACTAAATTCAAAGACTCAAAAAACATGCATTTGAATTGCTCCTTTACAAGTGGCCAGTAAGGCACTTTGTGAAAATTACTGGTTTTCAAATGATATTTAAGTCTTACTTCGAGAGGAAAAACTCTTTCAAAGAATAATAGATTTTTTTTCATTCTACCTTCAATGGTCAGATTTCCATAATATGAACTGCTTGATAGTCACTTTCCCTTTAAATTATTTTTTAACCATACAGGCAGTCACATCTGATTTCTGATTCTCCTTACCTTACTTTTCCTTTCAATTACTTCAGTTCTTAATACGAACAATAAGAGTGCTCATTGCATGTCCTCTGTGGGACTCCTGGAACTTAGATACTCAATAGACAGGTGCATAGATAAGGATTCAAAGTCTTTGTTCCACTGTCCAGACAGAATATGTTTAATCTTTTTTTCTACCTTTTCTATGCCATTTAAACTTTAACCTAGTAGTAACTTTTACTGCCTTGATTCACAATTCAAAGGTATAAAGATGAAAAGTCCTTGCCTTGGAACGTAGCTTGAAAACTTCATTCTTAGTCTGTATTTCTTTTGAACTTCTTCTTGTGGTTTTTGTCTTTATTTTTCCAGGGTGCCAACTTTACAGTATAGGACTTTCCAAACCTAACAGCAGGGATACTTGGAAGGAAGAAAAGTAGAGCAAATTTGCCCAGATCAGCTCACCTTAATGGAAAATATTTAAATTACTGACCAGGGCTGATTAGAGGATAGTCGGTCCATTTTCCCCGCATCTTTTAAATATGCCACTAGTAATAGACTCTTCCATATAGTAAGTATGTAAACATACACATTAGCCCATCAGGCATGGGACAAAGACCTAATGTAAAAGTAATAGAAGAATGAAGAACCACATACTGTACAGCACAAAACACATCACAATAATAATTTACAGCAGCAAGCATGATGTATAAGTAATGTATCTGGGTATCTAAAAGAAGAAACCTTTTACAATAGCCAAGATAGATGTTAAAAGCATATTTGTTTCAGAGCAGATAAAATACACAAATTTCTGGAAAACTGAAATACCTTCCAGGAGTGTGAAAGGTGGTGCTGCTGTATGTCACACACATTCAGTCATGATTCAGTGGCCGTGCTGATTCAGTAGTGCACCAAGCTGCTAAGCAAGGTGCCAGAGGCATGGGCACACATGCTGATCTGGCGCCCTACTCTGAGGGGATTAGCCACCAACAGAAGGGCAAGACACTAACCCGTTCAGTTTCCCAGAGGTCACATGCAAGAGCCCACCTTGCTATTTCAAACTTTCTATGGGAGCTATCATAAGAAAGAAAATAATGTAAGAAATAAAAGGTTTCCCTGATTCTTAAAATGTTCTACCTTTCACCTCTCTCTTGGTCTAGGGAGGAAAAAAAATCAAAGTTGGAAATGCTGTACAATGCCTGTTATCTGAACTACTTTTCAAAGCCATTAACTGGAAGAGCTCACTTTTGTAGCTCCTTTAAGACCATCTAACAAGACTGTCACTCAGCTATGAAAAGCAGCATCGCCTGTCCACTGCTAAGGAAAAAACCCAGCAAGGCCAGGAGGATGCTCTGCAGCTCTCCCAGCATCACTCCCTGGAGTCCAATTACCATATCCTGCAGTCAGGCGAGGTGAAGAGCAATCTGCACTTCTGGGCATGGGGCTCCTGCAGGTGACCACGTAAAAATAAAACCAGCTTTTTATAGCGAAAGCCAAGTGGCTGTGTGTTCCTTGGAATATGACAGCCTGCAGAGATGGTGATCCAGATTGGCTACAGAATTTTCCAGGGCCCTACAACACTTTGAAAGACCAAGCTGGATCACTTTCATCCACACAACACAAATGGTATTTATATATTTACTTATTAGCCAAGTATTTTAATGAGTGCAAAACAAAACCACATCTAATGTTCTTTCATCAATTTCTATACTTTCATATCAGGAAATGATGTCCTGTCTGCCTTCTTTAAGGAACTACCGTTAAATCTAAAAATTATATATTGTGAAATTTAGCCTGGATATTGCTCAGCATCTTATTAAAACTACTACTTTGTGAATAAGAACTGGATGTCATTAATTTTTTTCAAGAAAACACCCATTTCTTCTAGATGTTATCACATCATTCCAACTAGTTAGACTTACTAGAGCACTGTACTGAAGTTATCTTTACCAATTAAAGGGAGATCAAATGAATGCCCCCTTCAACAAGGTGAAAGCCATCAGGAAGGCAGGATTACAGCATGCAGGCTGCCAGGTAGCAATGTGATTACCAACATAAATCCTGAAGCTATAAAAAGCATTTAAAGTAATTATGTAAAGGATATGCCCTCACACTCTATCATTTAAAAACCATTTAACTCATCATTTACATTTACTAACAGATGTAAACTCTTTCCAAACACAGAAGTGATGTCCATCACTAAATTCTCCGTGCCTTGAAAGAAATTTCAATTTTAATTTATAGCCATACAAACTTCTGAAGTGGTTCATTCACCATTCAGTCTAGATTTATAATCAGGCAAGAAAAAAATTAAAGGGCATACGTATACTGTACTTACAAACTTCTGTCATTAAAAAAAGCCATCGGTAAAGATCTCTTTGATGGGAAGGGACACCGTGAGCCTGTCTTAAAGTCCGCTTTCTTGGTCCTTGTTATTGAAATACCCAATGAGCAAGCAATGCTTAGGTAACTAAAGCTATTCCAAGCACCACTCCTCCTATTAGACATTGCTGCTCTTACCATCATTCCTGGATCTTTCTTATTTTTAGGACTCTTCCCAAATAAATGCTAAGAACAGGAGTTATTTGGAATACAAAATATGAAGAAACTGCCAAAAAAGTGAGGGGNCCATAAATCAAACTGCCACATTTCTGACTCAAAGTTATGTCAACTAGTTTTGCGTAGTTTGCTTTTGATTTATAACTTTTAGCTTGATCTGAAAAAGCAGTTCTTCACTATTCAAATTAATGTACAGCCCATACAGATTGTACAAAAAATGAGATCTGACCATTTCTCATTTAAAGTCACATAATTACCTGAACAACATGGAAGTTTATACAAAAGTTTTGAATGAATTCTGAGAAAGTCCACAGACATTTTCAGTGCTCTAGGATGTCTATAAAGAAGGCCTGACAGGTTTTCAGCTCTGTTATCTATTTGATTCGTACCCAAGGCTTTTTTAGTTACATTAAGCCTAGTCTTCCATGGTTTTCCTGCTTGATTTACAGGTGATACACTTTCACCATTAAGACTCTAACAAATACCTCCCTCTCAAATATTACTGCTTAGATATTTTACACACAGATATGAGTCAAAGAAGTCCACAAAATTCAGATTTTAAGTCGCTTATTCCCTTTGGCTCAGTCATTGGTTCTGTTATGCTCATGCTGGCACCAATTCCTTAATTTTCTATCTTTACCACTCTGTTCCAGAGTAGCAAATAAATCTTACAGGAATTCTTTACTTCATAAAGAAATATTAAGGAAATAAACATATTTTTAACTCCATTGAATTAATTTGGAAGTAAACTTTTTGTTGGTTACAGGGGAAGGAAAGATAAAAGGCAACACTAAATTGGTTTCCTTGCCATTTATGATTCCCCCCCTGCCCCATTCTCTTGGAAGCAGAGAAAATCTGCATGCTTTCTCCATGTTTCAAGTCACACAAGTAATACAGTCACTTCTAAGGTAATTCTGAACATTGTAAAAATTTTAAGTGTATAAATCTAAGTAGTCACTTGAATCATGCAGTCAATCTACAAAAGATAATCCCAAAGTTATAAATATTTATTTGTATTTAGAGCCAGACTTGTCTATTTGTGGTTTGGTTTTTTCAAATAAACGTAGTTTTATTTTATAGTCTTGAGACAGTTAAAAATCACTGTATTGCAATCAAAGAGTACAGTGAATTTTATCTAACAAGAAGTTAAATACATTTCGTTGCAAGTGTCCAACATTAAAAAAATGCTTCCTTTACCTTTATGAAATTAAGGGAAAAGCCCTTATCGATATATTTTCCCCAATATTCATCCAAATACCAGACACTAATTATATCTCGGGCACAAGCATGACCGCCTCAAATGCAGAGCAAGTCTAAAGTGGCAGTCAATAGATTGATTGTTTAGTGAAGCTGGGATACAGATATACGCACGGTTTCCAAAACTGTCACCAGCAATATTGATTCTGGAGATCGCTTCCAACAGATCAGCTCGTTCCAGCTTCATCTATGACTTTCTGCAGGTTTTGTTGCTACAGGCAATAAACTCACATAACATCCCAGCTGGACCGAGCAAAACGGCTATGTCCTGTACTCTTAATTCAGAGACGGGTATTTAGCCTTTTACAATCTATCCTCAAAGGTATAGCAGAACACAGTTGCCTTGTAAATTTACAATTATTACTGTGTTTTCTTTGCATCATGTTAGCACACAGGGCAAAAATGTTGCTCTGGGCTTAACGTGTTGAACACCAACACACTAAGGGAAAAAAGAAACTGCCTCCCTGTTAGAAGTGTCAGGTGGGAAACAACTCAGTTTCTAAATCAATTTCTCCAAAGAAACCTGCACAAAACCTGCACGATATAGAAGAAATGAAAACCATATCTTAACCTCAAACCAATTTAGAATCCTTACACATGCAACAGAATTGCTGCGGGTAGTTAGGAAAGCACTTTCAAGGACAATCATCGACATTTACTAGTGTGCTGAAACTATGTTAAAAAAAAAAAAAAGCCATTACAGAGGATCATGAAGTTATCTAAAAGAGACCACAGATTTAGTACTGTTAACCTGGTTAAATTGAGCGAGAATTGTACACCGAGACATTTTAATCTCCTCAGAAGGAATCACTGACCTGAAAAATTGCAGCACTTGAAACGGTACCTTCTGGTGTCCTCTTTTCTTTAGCGACTATACATCAAAACCAGTTAAAATTCTGTAGGCTTTAACATATTAACTAGACATAATATACCTCAATCCATAAAATGGAAACTGTGGCAAAGGTAAACAAAAGGAGATAAATACTGACCTTATGTCTCCCCTGAGCACCTACTACTGCACACCAAGTACTGGAACAGACAGGACGTTTGGTCTGCAGTTGTAACTCATTATAGATTATTCCTAAATCCCTAGTGAATGCTGAAAGCAGGTGAAAGTTGCCGACAACTGTGGTCGCTATTCCTTATCAAAGGTTACTCACCCCATGTAACTAGGCTTAGCAGTGTAACCAACAGACTTGGCCCCTCATCCTTGCCTGGGAGTGATGTACGTTTGTGCTCCCAACCAAGGAGACCGAGTTAGGGAACAACCTCATATGTAGTCAAATATGACACAAATAGGGAATTTCTTTTAATAAAAGCGTTGTGCTCAGCAGGGCATGCTGGGGACAGGGATTCTTTAGCAAGCAGTTTCAGCTGTATTTCCCTGACTCATTAAGGCTGCCAACTGTGGAAGGACCAGTTCTCTGCTCCCTGCTAGGGCTGGTGTATCCTGACTAACAGCAACTGGATCAGAGAAAGGAAAGGAAAAAGTCAAAGGCAAAGGACATCCTTGTCTTGGGCAGCTTCTGATGGGTGGCATTCAAATAGAGCATATGGAAAATTGTAGAACAGTTGGGCAGAGGTTATAAACTGATGTCTGAAATTAAATTTCTCCACTACTACAAAATTATAGTCCCAAAGAACCCCATTGACTGCCTCCTCTGAACCTAATGGTAGGAGGCGGCAACTTTTATTCTCTTGGTTAACGTGATCAATGTGTTTAATGCTTTTTAAAGTTTATGAATTGTAGCTGCTCTTGGAGTAAAGCCAGACTGGTCAGTGTGGGTGAGCTGAAAGGACTGGAGACAGTGAGTTTGCTACGATTTTCACTCATGTTTTAAGGACTGGTTAAATTAATTACATTGCTCAGCAAGAATTTTGGATGAAGGATCTGATATATCTGAAATTGCAGAAAAATATACAGCACTTGCACCCAAGTCTGGACAGCTCCTGAAAGGTTTCTTATGGATTTGCCATAGAATTTCTGGTTATCTACATTTCCAGCTTATTTTTTACAGATAGCATCAGTAAGCATCCATTAAAAGGATTCAGGTGTCTTTTCAAGGTGAACTGCTCTGTAAAAGTGGTCTTCTGAATCCCTTGACGATATTGTAGGTCCAGAAAGCACATGTAATGGGCACTCCTCTATTATGCACTGCTTTAGAATCTGTACTGAGACAAAACTTCTCTTTGCACACAGAAGAATTTCTGTTGGGCTCAACGGCCTCTTCTAAGGTTGAATATGATTGAAGCTCAGTGCCACCTAAACCCCAGTAGACTCTGATGGGTGTTGGACTAGGTTCACTTAAAAAGGAAAAAAAAAAGGCAGCAAACCAGTAAGACCTCCTCAGACCCTGTAATTTCTCTATTTGAAACCTAGTCACTTAATCTGTTATTATAAAAAGGAAAAGCAACAGGAATTCTACATGAATCCCTCAAAATATCACTGGGCCTCCTTTACCACAGACATTACCTTCAATCTTTCACAACAGTAGGGTGATTCTCCCAGTGCAGCAAAGTCAAAGAACTAAAATTATTTTTCATGCATGTGGTACATCAAAAAAAACCTCATTTGCACAGACATCTTCAATTTACTTTAAAGCCACCTTCCTATTATGAAGTTTTTAACTTCATCATTTTTCTCCCCAAAGTTCTTTCATGATTATCACTACTGCTCACTTTTCAATCTCTTTTTACATCAGAACAAGCCCCAGCATCTGAAACACCCTACATCTCCAATAAACATACTTTTATTGAGAAGATGTGCCAGGTGATTAATTAGATTGAACCAAGGGAATTGTCTGGATTTTTGCATGATGTTGCATGTCCCAAAAGCAGGACTAGATGATGCTTTTTGAATGTGTACTCAACAACAGAAGAAAAAGAGAAAGAAAAAAAAATGCTTGCAGATGTGGATTTACACTTACCACCTAGTCATATGCAGAGCAAGTGAAAGGAAATTAATTGCATTGGAGATCCATTCAGCTGGATCAGATCATACAGAAAATAAACATTTATTTCATAATGTTGCATAATGAAAGCACTCATACCACACCTTAGGCAGCACTGGCGACTGTTTCCAGATTAATTTTAAAGTGTAACCTTAAATATGTAGCTACTGCTTTGAGTTACAGCATCTGTAGGGCATCCCTCCCTGGCTGGGCAGGAACTCGTAGAATCATAGTGTCATCTAGGTTGGAAGGGACCTTTAAGGTCACGGAGTCCAACTTTTAAGATCACCCAACACTGCCAAAACCACCACTAACCCATGTCCCTAAGCACCACGTCTACCAGTCTTTTAAATACCTCCAGGGATGGTGATTCTACCAATTCCCTAGACAGCCTGTTCCAATGTTTGTTTCTGTGAAGAAATGTTTCCTGATATCCATTCTAAACCTCCCCTGGAGTAACTTGAGGCTGTTCCTTCTTGTCCTATCACTTGTTACCTTGGAGAAGAGACTGACCCCCATCTCACTACCCTCTCCTTTCCGGTAGCTGTAGAGAGTGGTAAGGTCTTCCCTCAGCCTCCTTTTCTCCAGACTGAACAATCCCAGTTCCCTCAGCTGCTCCTCACAGGACTTGTGCTCCAGACCCCTCACCAGCTTTATTGCTCTTCTCTGGACACACTCCAGAACTCAGTATCTTTCTTGTAGTGAGGGGCCCAAAACTGAACACAGTGCCTCCTAGGAGCCCTGGTCAGCAACTGGCAACACAAAGCCCAATGATGGCCATGTGAGCCAGGGACTGAGACAGAACCTGAAAAGATCTTCAGAAGAAAACCAGATGGCATTAGTCCATTGCGTTCCTCAAGTAAGGAATGCAAAGAAAGGGTTTCCTGTTTGGGAGAGAATTATTTGGGTATGAGGCTTACTACAATACTGGTATGAACCAGATTTCTGAAAATAAAGAACACGTGCAGCAAAGTGCCCAGGAAGCTAATGAAAGCTGTTGCACACACAAACCAAAGAACAAAAGATCAGTCATCACCACACTACCCACACCACTTTAAACACTACCACAGAAATTGTTTGAACAGAAACCTGATACTTGACATTCCCCAGGACTACTCCCAGGAGGAACTTCTAAGTTCTAGAAAACTGGCATAAACAGTAGTCAGCAGCATTTAATAGTGCAGTTACCAAATGTTAAGAAACTAACACTTTTCCATAAAAGCAAAGAGGTCAAACTTTCAGTTTTTGCCTAGTATTAAATGAGCACCATTATTAGAAATAATCAGTCTACTGCTTCGATAGCTAAGGAAAAGCATAAATAATTCCTTTTGCAGTTCTAGTTAGGTAAATCTCACAGTTTTTTAACCGCCACTTAAGTTAGCTGACTCTATAACACCTGCCCTGTCCACTTCACACCCCAGTCAGGCATCAGATATTTCGATCACTTTGAAGCTGAAGCTCGGCTGCTTCTGTTCAAGGAACAAGGACTGCCCTGTTCAAGGGCTTGGACAGCTGTATTACTCTATTGTAATAATGCATGAAGTAACTTAAGCTACCTTGGACCAATAGCCTTTCTTGCCACTTATGTCGCCAGCAAACAAGACCTTTAATGTGGGAAGAAGTATCAAGACTTCTAATAGCCAACATCCTTGGTTATATATCCAAAAGGAGTTCCAAATAGCACAATGAAAAGTAGTATTTTATGAACCCAACCCATAGCACCTTGAATCTGGTACCACAGATATCCCCTCCACAACTGTGACCTCTCCCTGCTTAGTTTAAGAAATTTAGCAGTGCATTAACATAACACGGTAGAGTCAAATTAAATGTTTGCATGGGTATTTTTTTCCTGAAGGATAACAAAAAATAGCGTTCATGGTTCTTCTCAGAAAGTCAACTGTCATCTTATAAGGCTGGTATTATTCTAGAGGATAACATTATTGAGTTTATGGATTTTTTAATCCAGTCTTTATTCTTTACCCATTTGTCATATGGCCGTGATCTGAAATTAACAGGACAAAGACTTAATATATTTCTTCATACTAATTAGCAAGAAGGTAATGCTACAAAGCAAGTTCTACCTTGAAACAAGTAATTCTTTAAAATTAAAAGTGCGTCGAGAATAAAGCTGATCTTAAAGAAATATTCTAAAACTTCCAGACTCCTGAAAACATAAAACAATCAGAGATGAGAGAATACCAGAAGTACAGATAAAAAACACAGTGTAAAAGCTTAAGCAAAGAGGACGAAGAAAGGTAAAAGATCAATAACTACATCAACCTCAAAGTAGACAGTAAAGAACAGAAATTCCAGAGTTTATGTAAGGGTTAGTAAATGTTCTTCTAAAGAAATGTTTTGGAACTTAAAGGAAGGTTTGCCCATTTAGCTAGAAGCCTTTTATGTGTTAGTCCATTATTAAGAATTACAGTAAAAGCTATCGTGCTCTCACTTGAAAAGTTCATCTACCGTAGCATATCCTTTAAAATTATTACAACTTTAGGTCCTTTTAAGAAACCTTAAAAAGATAAGACTGAAAATAATACTGTACAGTCTCTGTTACTGGGTGCATAAAATAATAAACAGGACATGTTTGAATCTATTTTCTGTCTAACCAACTTAAGAGACACTGTAAGAACTGAACAAAGTCTCTCAAAACCATCTTTCCTGTCATACATCTTCTATTAGCCAGCAAAAACAGAGAAAGATAATATTCATAGCTAGCGCAATTCAATGCACAAACAATGACTTTGATATGTAGCTAGAAACATGGATGACTGCTTTAAGGCTGGGAAGATCTTCCTGAGGTTTGGTTTGTTCATATACAAAATCACTGCAAATGCTTGTGAAAAGCTTGAGAAAGAAAGGTTAACTGTCTCATTTAAGGTCTTGCTGGTAGACTGCAACAAAAACAAGCTAAGTGCCCAAAATCATGGTCCATTACCATAATCATAAGGCACTCTCTAACGTGTGATCTGAATAACAAGCTCAACTGAAGAGGCATTGTTTGACAGCTACCATCCTATGTCCAAAACCACACAGGTTTTGGTATTACTGAAGTATCTATCTACATGCAGTTTTTCTGAGAGCGGTTAACACAAAATGATGTTTCGCTTGCCACCCAGCTGCATAGTGTATTCTAAACTATTTTCTACTGTGTAACAGGAGATGCAAGCATATCTATTTTTGTCTACTTGGATTATTACTTCATTTTAGTTCACTGAAGTTACTTTAGTTCACTGAAGGCCAATCACATCCTGGGCTGCATCAAAAGATGTGTTGCCATCAGATCTAGAGAGGTGATTCTGCCACTTTCCTTTGGTGAGACCCCACCTGGAGTACTGTGTGCAGGGCTGGAACCCTCAATATAGGAAGGATATGGACCTGATGGAGCAGGTCTAGAGGAGGGCCACAAAAATGNTGAGGCTCAATGAGGCCCTGGGTAACCTGGTCTAGTTGGGGGTGTCCCTGCGACTGCAGGGAGGTCGGACTAGATGACCTTTGGAGGTCCCTTCCAGGCTGGATGATTCTATGATTCTATGCAATCCAGATCAGCAAACATTGCACATATACGATGAGGTCCTGCTGTCAGATTTACAAAAGTTCTCCAAAGGGAAGAGCAGGAGAACGCTGTCTGCTGGAGGGGTACACCATATGCCTCTTTGTTGCAGGCCCCTCCAAAAAGTATCCAGCATGGTCTAGAAATCAATTTAGAGAAATCCTTGAGCCTGTACTGTTAAATGACAGCGTGAAATGGAAAAGGAACTAGATTACGCATGAATAACTGGCTATGCTCACATTGTTTGTGTTTAGCCTGCAGAAAGAAGGGGTTTATTTGTTTGGGGGGTTTCATGAATGTTTGAATACTTGCTAAAGCAACAGTTATTGTTGGAAATACTTTGTTTGAAAATGCAGTAACAGCTGTGTGTTCTACAGCCATACATTACAGTGAAAGCCGAGAATTTTTTAAATGCAAAACATAATCCCCACCAGTAACAGAGCTCTCTAAATTAAAAAGCTCCAGCACTCCTCTCAGCCAGGAGTGTGTGCATGACTAGTGACTGCGGCTGCAATGGTGCACACACACACACACACACACATACACATACACTGGTATGGCAGGGTGAAAAGAGCTAATAATCGGG
Organism: Pedionomus torquatus; assembly: GCA_013398155.1. NCBI lineage: Eukaryota > Metazoa > Chordata > Aves > Charadriiformes > Pedionomidae > Pedionomus > Pedionomus torquatus. The sequence goes on from VZRU01017263.1 coordinate 411,804, forward strand.
TCCTACTGATTCAGTGTGTGAGCTTTTCCAACCTTGAGCAAGATCTCCACGGGAGATACCCACCACAGAGCCAGATCTGTGGACTACTGCACCACAAAAGTAGTGGTTCTTTGCTGCTTAACAGAACTCGGTGAGATTAAGATAAAATGCTTCCTCTCTACATGGTTCTTTTAACAAATCAAGGATTTTGCATGTGACAATAGGCAGTTAAACCATTTATTTCTTCTCTTCTTTCTTTTGGTAAATGAATAGAATTATTTTAATATTAAAAACCTATACTACTTGTGAAAGCAATGAGCAAACCTGCAGTAGACAGCAACTTCTGAAAAATTAATACATGCAATTAGCAAACAAGTTATTAGTTGAATATACTCTTCCCTTGCAAAAAACCCAACAAGATTGCTTTATTTTCACCTCATATTTAATTGCCAGTGCTTGCATGTAAAAACCTCTTAACGACAGGATCAAGAAGTCTCCCCTTGAAGAACTTAGGAAGCAATGCAGTGTGCCATATTTCAGAAGAAAATTTACATGGTGTATAAACCAGCAGAAAAGACATCCCAAACTCAACCTTTCTTCAAGCAGTGACATACCTTGCAAAAACTCGGATGTCTTCGGAGAAAGAATGTAAGGCACTGCCAGGCTAACCAGTGTGATTCGGAAGAGATTTTGCCTCCCTCAGCATAAGCAAGAAACTTCCCTAGTCGCCTGCAGCTACAGCAGTGTCTTCAAGGTCTTTGCCGTGGACTGCAATAAATTGATGGGGTCTGAGTGATACCATAATCAGCACGGACCTGGTTCACAGTGGTAACTGGTTTTTTATTATATTAACTGAGCCACCTAACATTGATCACAAAGCACTACCGTATCAGGTTAACAGACTTTATGATCTTAAAGGTCTCCTCCAGCCAAAACTATTATTCTGTGACAGAAGATTTTCATACTACCTGCACAGCTTCATCAGGAAGCATACTTAATTTCAAAGAAGAATCCTGAAACACATTCCCACAGTAATCACTATATACTTTTCTACAAAAGGCAGAAAATAGAACTTCTAATGAGAAAAAAGCCCCACAAAACAACCAACCAACCTAATAGCAGATTCATACCATTTAGGGTTTGTGTAGTAATCAGATTGTAGTGAAGGGAAACAATAAAGACATAGCAAATTAGATGCTATGACAGATTTCAGAACTGATTGTACCCTTGCCAAATTCTTTGTTGCATGAACAATCCCAACCAAAAATCACTGCTCTGAACAACTACACGGAACGGAGATTGCTACATAAAGTTAACCGACAACACTTTTTAATCATCATTTGGGAGGATAAGTGTCTGATCTGGTTGAGCAGACGAGATGGCAGCTGCAGCTGGCATGCTAACAGCATGCTCATTTTCATCCCTGGGACTCTAGGACTAAGATTGAACAGCTTCTCTGTAACCTTTTACACCATCCTGAAAAACTGGATTTAATATAGAGAGCAGAAAAGGCAGCAGCTCCCCTCATTCCTGGTGCAAACCTTCCTGGAGCTCATACTGACACAGCACAAGTTTTCTCTACTCCTAATGCAAACCTGTGCCTTCAAGGAAGGACACAGAGCCCTGCTCATCCCTAGTCATTCAATAAGTGTTTCACAGCAGCCTCACAATCCAAGGAAGTTGCTGCAGAAGTGCTGAATAGCTCTACTGGTTGGGCAGGCAGGCTGATTTTTACCATATGGTAAAGCAACCCTCTAATTTCAACAAGCTCACGTGGGTTTTTTATCCCTTAAAGCAAATACTGTTACAAAAACTTAGCTGGCAAGCTCAAAAACTCAAGTCACCCTTCTAAAATCTTGTATTCCACAACATGTAACTGCTAAACTTCAAACATTTTGGTGGAGATAGCCAATCTGCTACAACTGTTTCCAAGAGGAGGAGGTTGTTGGGAGGGTGCAGACGATGTGATGTTTTCCTGGTAATGTCACAAGATCTTTTTGCCAGGAAGCTCTAGCTTTAACAAACTTTAGGAAGGTTTTAAGCAGCAAGAAATAAGGTTACCAAAAGCACCATTACTGTACTTCCATGTTGTCACTTTGTATGAAACAGTGAAGGCAGTTCTGAAAGCAACATAACCAATAAAAGCAAAACACAGTGGCTACTGGTAAAACCCACAGCCTGACAAAAAACCCCGAGAAATTAAGTTTCTGGACTTGTACACAATATGACATGAGTGGAAGTGGAAGCAGGCAAATATATCCAGAGTCACAAAGCATTCTTGGGACATGATCAACAACAGAAGTCATATAGTCAGCATCTCAAGTTTATTTCAAAAGAAATAAATATACTAATATCAAAAGTGTTATCCCAGTCTCACCCATCCAAGGTCACTCTTTGGTCTAGTTTAAAACCCAAAAAAATATTTTTTTGTTTGTTACAGTCCATGATTTCAGGAAACAGAAGTTATGTGTTTTTTGAAAGAATGCTTGGTAAAACAATACAAATATTGAATGCTTTGTTTTCCTGTCATAATAAAAAACAGCTAATCACTCAGTCTCACTATTCAGGAATTTATACCATGCTCGTCCCTGTGAAACTCAACCAACATTAACTGTCCCAAGACAGGTGGTAATATCAACAGAGTGAAACAGTAACTCAAAGTCGTTTTTTTTGACAAAACACAAATACAGCTCCCCCACTTCTACAACAGTACTCTTAATATATCACCTGCATTTGCACTTATTTTGTGCATATTAATAAAAAACCAAGGTGTTAACATGGAGAAAGATAATTCTATTTCTCTTAAAAAAAAAAAAAAAAAAAAGGCCTACATTAAAAATGAAGATAAGTTTATAGAAGCAAAGAGTTACATGGAACGCGTATCACCAGCAGAGTTTATCCATCTACTAAATTAGCTGGAATTTAATTCAAGCACTGTGATAATAAGACAATCTACCTGCTCAGCTACCATGAGAATGATACTAATGGAATTACCTAGACAATCTGGACACATAAAATATATTTTAGAGGCTGTTTCACAGTGAGGTCACCCAGTACTAAAGCCTGATGAACTAATTTTGCTAAGAGATTTCAGCGCTCCAGTTTACAGAAGATTGTGTCACATGAGAAAAATCTCCTGGGAAACTTGGCCTTAGGAAAGAGAATGTCAGTAGGTGAAGATTGCTAAAGCTGTGCGACTGGAAGCTCAGGGCAACACGCTGAGAGCATAAACTGTTAGTGAAGCACACTTTGAACAAAACATGTTAAAAGACCTAAAAATTGCATGATGATGGCCATTAGACAGCTTTAACATGGTAACTCTCAAACCACAAAGGCAGGCTAACATGCAACCTCAACCTTCCTCAGTAGTTTTAGAAATATAGAAGGTACTGGTGTTAAGCACTACAAATGGGATGGTCTGAAGATTTTTCAGACTGGCTACGGGAAGTCAATATGCAAAACAAAAAAAGGAAGAAAGCAAGCAAGCTAACACAAAACCCCACCAGTTCACTTTAGTTGTTAGAGGACATTTTTAAAAGTCACAGGGAAAAAAAATTAGAAAAGCTGTAGGAAATACCGTAAAAAAATAATAAAGTCTGACAGAATCAGTAGGGGATGCCTGTAACTAATGAGAAAATGCAGGCAAGCTAGAGAGGAAGATCAGGTCAGAAATGCCAGACATGATGGAAGAACTGTATGATGTGACAGTGGAGGCCCTGGAGACAACAGACAAAGACAGAAAAAGCAGAGAAAGAGAGAGCGCTCAAGAGATGGTGCCGAGAGAGAGAGTAAAGAGCAGGTTTTCTAGTGGGGGTGGGAGGGTGAGGGGAGGAAATCTGAGGACCCAGGGAGAGCCAATATATAAGAACCCAAAACTGTTTGCCAAGCCTATTTACACTGATTTAATCATGCAGAGTTGACAGATCTCAAACCAGGAGCATAGTGGGGAGGGAACAGTGAAGATAAGAACAGGCAAGAAGGTAGATGGTAGATTGCGTAAGTTTTTGAAAGAGCTTTTGCTAAAGCAGTTTTAAAGAAAAGGTGGCCACCATATGCAGCAGAGATCTTGTGAAGGATGAAAGGAAGAAAGAGCGAAGCTACAGATCATGCTGATGCCAAACAGACAATGAACATGGAGAAAGCAGCCTCGGAAAAGCTAGAGAAAACACTAAATCCAAAAGAGAGGGATAAGAAAGGCCACCCAAGAACATGAGGAATCAAAGTACTAAAGAACAGCAGATTAGAGGACAGAAAAGAGACTGTAGATCAGTGGCCAGAAGCAGAGAAATCTCATTTTATAATCCTTGCAGCCTGAAGGGCAAACAGGCAATACAGAGCTGGAAAAAAAATTTAGTTACAATACTGTACAAGAAGGAAATCAAAGTAGCATTAAACAGCCCTGCCACAGGTTCCAAAGAAAATTAGTTATTTTTAAAAGGAGCCAGGGGTATCATCAGGAAAAGAAAAGTAACATTTAGTTGATGCTCCACCTATTAATTTTTTTTTAATGGGGAAACACCAAACTTTCAGGTTGTCTTCCGGACTTTAAACACTCATGATTTTCTTCGCAGACAGTACAATGTACAATGTACATGTCAGCAGAAGTTGTACAGCTGCTCAGAATGAAAACAGCACTAAAACTTACATTAGAGTAGCAGACACAAGGCTGCATCCCTCCTCACTACCCTTCTTAGCACCAAAAAAACACAGTTACTTAATCAACATTGGGTCACAATGTTGAATATTCACAAATGAATAAAAATCCCAAAGAAAAAAAAAAGTCAACTCCAAACTCCACGTGTTCAGCAGCTTCTACTGTGGAGATCCCAGCTTTGGAAAGAAAGGAGGGTTGTTTTTGTCAGAAAGTCCCATAAGTAGGGTGTACTTCTGCTTTAGAGAAGTTAGCCTTTGAAGCAAAGCAGCTGAAATGCAAGCATCTCTTATTGACCGAAATGAAGCACAGAATTAAACAGTGAGAAATATTTTAAAGCATGCAAATAAGTGGGAAAAAAAAAAAAAAAATCAACAGCTGTAATATGAAGTATGTTAAATGAGTCTTAAACATTTGAAGGAGAAGAGAGAATTAGGAACCTAAGGACTACACACAGCTGGTTTCGTTGTGAAATGTTACCTCCTCCTATACAACAAAACCTTCGTTAATCTATCACTGTAAAAAGGAATAAAACCCTAAAAGTCACACGAGACAGAGGAATGGATGCTTTTGAGCAACTAGTGTTTACAGAATTTAAGCAGCTACCACAAAGAGATACTCAAAGACAGAACTCAAAAGCATCAAAGTGGAACAATTCCACCACCCTTGCTCTCATAGACAGCATCATAAACTGCCCATTATCTGAGCAAGGTCACTGCATCAAGCCTCTCCTGGATCATGACACTCCCACCCCCCCCGAAATAATCTCGAAGATTGATTCAGATGCAATTTAAAAATAAGTAACTTAAATGACAAACAGCACACAGAAGAAGATTTAAAGACAAGCTACAGTTCTGTGCTGCTAGAGAATAACCTCAAGCACAGAGCTTTAACACTTTGCACACGATGCAATGGACCTGACGAAGGGAGGGGGGAAAGGCTGTTCAGCAGTCTCTAGCTCCAGAGATGAAAGGCTGGATTCTGGCACACACCAAAGCTGAGTGAAGAAATTAATCTCCACTTCCTCACCCCATCTCACACTCGTGAAGATTTCTCCTTGATACAGACCAGGAGAGTTCAGTAACAGCTGGCTATGCCTGTATTTTTTCTATTTAGTACCACCTGAGTAGTAGAAGCAGATGGAGTGTATTTAAAAATAAAAATAATAAAAAAGCAAACTAATCATCCATTGGACTGTTGCTTTTGTAGATAATTTCTCAAATTGCTTGTTTTCTTTTTATACACAATAACACACGAAACAAAAGCAAATTCAGCCTCAACTTTGTTTCCATAAAGTCTCTAATGGAGACACCAACTCTGTGTAATGTGAGCACACTACTAAATGTGGATAAATTCACACTGACCTCTCTCATGCAGTTACCTAAAAAGTGACAAAAGACTTTCTAGTATGACGAACCCAGTGTAACTGTAGATAATCACCAAAGGGATGGTTCTGTTCCCACACTTTCTGCCCACAAGCACCAGTAGAATCCCAGGCCCTCCCCTGCATGGTATGTGGACACTGTGCAATTGCTATATGAATCCATTCAGTTCCTCTGCATGACAGAAGACTTTATTTTCATTTAATTTTGGGGAGGCCAGTTTTCCATGAGATCAGCTTACTGAACCAATCCTTTCCCCCTCTTGCAGCCACACTGTCACCGGATTTTATGCAAAGGGAGAGGCAAAGCACACAAGTAAGAAGAATGGCAGCAGAAAAAGCCCCTTTCACCAGGAACCTGAGGCTACTCTGATCAAGGTGAAACAGGAAATGATACTGGAATACAAGTGCAAAACTCTGTCAAAACGTACCTGTCGATAAGGCCAGGATCTGCAAACTGAGTCACAGCTAAGTGTGGTATTAACACTCTTTAATTGCAGTCTCTTGCTGAAACATCTTTCCTTTCCTTGAGGAACAAATTGCATTTTCCAAATGCTTGGCTCTGCTTTACAGTGTGTAGTTAATAGCAGCATTAAATTAAAGAATATCAATGACATGAAAACATCTGCAAAACAAATTCACAAAAGAGCACTCTTAGCTTGTATTTATTTGTCTACCTCTATCCAACTTCTACTGTGAAGCAAACACACTTATGATAGCTGCATGAATAACTTTCCACTGTTTCCTGGTTATTAAGACTTGCACTTATTCCCTAGTTTAAAAATGTGATAGAGTACACATTTACATTTGTGGAGAATTTCCACACTGTCTTACAAGCAGTAGGTACAACTTAGACCAACTCTTCATATCACTGTTGTCACATGAAGTGAGGAAACTCATCTCTCCCTTATGATAGGGGAGTAGGAATCACATAGCCAGGTGCACATTAAGTGCTATCAAGGGCTGTCAACAGACGAGCAGAATTACCTCAGTGATCCAGTGGAAGACCAGGGACAAAACAGAACCTACCTGCAACCCAGAATCAAAACCTGTGCAAAGAACAGGACTAGCATGCAACAGACACATCTGGAAGAACTGGCTATCCTACATCAAAACAGAATATATATGTGCACTAGAAATTCATGTTGCAAGCCCATACACATCTTCACTTTGCCTTTGCTTTGCCATTCTCACATAGGAACATATTTGGGTTGACTGAAAAAATGCAGCCTCTTTTGAAAGGCTGTTTTGTGTCACTGCAAACATCTGCTGCATATATTGCTCCCTGTAGGAATAAGCCTCTAACAGGAACCTAAATTTACTGGATGAGCCAGAACAGCTACAAGACACACACAGAGGACAATCCCCATCACAGGATTGCCACCTCACCACTCCATCCATAGGACTGCCCTTTTTTGCTCTACTCCATTTACTGCTTTACCTAATAATGCAGACTGTCTGCTCACCGTCTTTATTTCTTTCAAGATTATTATTACAAAAACACTAAGAACTGTGCTGTGTAAGCTATGGGAACATAGAATCATAGAATGGTTAGAGCTGGAAGGGACATTGAAGATCATAATCTCTGAATCCAGGTTCAGCAATCTTGCTCCCCATCCACCCTACCTCTCTTGGCTCATGCCTCTCCTCTCCTAAGCCAAGTACCCCCCCCCACTGTCTTTCAGACCCCTCCTCTACCTTCATATCATCCTGTACTCTCCCAGTACCAGCTTTATTTTCTACACCGTTGACACATACAGCATTCACTCCAATGTTTAAGTGTTTGACGCTAGAACCTCATCTTGTTAGGTGCTTTCCTACATAGCAACTGTTTAAAAGTGAAAATAAAAGCTGCCTATTATTAAAAATTATTTATCTGTCCCTGCTAAACAGAACAAATACAACGTGTCACTGAGGTGAGTGTGGTCTCCTGAGGCAGAGCTCATACAGCTGGGGTGAGCCTCCCTAAGGCTCTGGGGAGGCCTTATAGCAGCCTTCGAGTATCTGAAGGGAGCCTACAGGAGAGCAGGAGAGGGACTCTTTGTCAGGAAGAGTAGTGACAGGACAAGGGGTAATGGTTTTAAACCAGAAGAGGGGAGATTTAGATTGGCTATTATTGAATATTAGGAAGAAATTCTTTACTGTAAGGGTAGTGAGGCCCAGGGAAGTTGTGGATGCCCCATCCAGTTGTGGCTCCAGTTGCCCCTCCAGTTGTGGCTGGAGGGGTTCAAGGCCAGGCTGGATTGGGCTTTGAGCAAGGTGCTCTAGTGGGAGGTGTCCCTGCCCATGGCAGAGGGTTGGAACTTGATGATCTCTGAGGTCCCTCTGAGGTCCCTTCCAACTCTAAACATTCTATAATTCTATTATGACCATGAAGCTTCACCCCTGACTTGAGGGTGCTTGGATGGAGATGACCGTTCAAGTTGCAAGCCCCTGTGCCCTCAGCGCCACTGGCCAGGGGAGTGGCTAAAGCAAGACCTGGTGTGGTGATTATCAGTCCTGCAGTCAAACTGACCAAAATTAGCAACTCATTTCCCATCCCCAGCAAGCTGGCAGTGACTTTTAGCCATTACTAGCCCGGAAATGGCTGTAACTTACAGGAGGTGTCAGTTTCAAGGCTCTGCAGAGAAGTAACTGCAGGATGGCAACCTACAGATCCAGATCCCAACATCTGTTCCATGGCAGACAGCTGTGCCAGCACCCCCGTACACAGGCCCGTGAGCCCTCAGCCATCGCCTCAAGGCCGGCACGGCCCCGCTGCCGCCGTGGGGAAGCCGGACTCCCCATCCAAGGCCGGACTCCCCATCCAAGGCTGCCTCCCGACTTGGCCATGGCGGCACCTCCCTCCCCTCAGGGCCTTGCTCACCTTTCCCGCCCATGCCCGGGAGGGGTACCTGCCGCCCGGTATTTATGCAATTACTGAGTTCCAGGGGCTCGGTCTGTGAGTCCTCCCCACGCCAGCGGGATTTCGGAGAAGGCTCTGCCAGACAGCAGCGTGGCTGCCTGAGGAGAGGGGCGCCCAGGGGGTGTCTGGCTGCCCTCCCCTGGCCGGGCGGCTGAGGTAACCGCAGCCCCGGCTGCGGGGCCTCCCAAAGGCAGAGAAAGGTCCCCGGCGCCTGATAAACCACCGCCTCCTGCCGCGCTCTCCTTCTCCTCAACAGCCCCCGCTGAGGGTCGGCCCATCGGGTGTCCCCATCCCAGGGGCACGGCGTGTGGCTGCCCAGGTGTTCCAGCAAAGAGGAACGCAAACCCAGTTCTCCCAGACCCCAGAAAATGTAAAATTAATACAATATTGCTTCAGGTACCTTACATTTACCTCTCATTCTTGAGGCCAACTGTGTGTCTTACACACACATTTCTACTCATGAGCCTTAAACACCCTCGTCAGACTAATTTTTTTCAGCTTTACACGTTAGAAGCTCCTGCTTTATTTGAAAGGCATAGGCATCTGCTACCATTGCAGGAAAATAGTTTGAAAATTGATCATTAATAACTCTAATGACAAACAGTGCTCTTCACCACCTCCTGCAAGTATCAATTAGTGTATTTGGGGATGCCAGAGAAATATGGGATTCCTAAGACGGCATCCACACCATTTGCCAAAGCTGTAGGCTTCAAGGGAGAGGGCACAGCAACCCTTCCCCTTCTCCATTTGCAGACTGCGCTGCCTGCCCTTCCTTTTTATTGTGAGGCTCCCGCAATTCCTACGGACATCTGTAACTCTGTTCTCCATTAGTTCAACCACCCGCCATACCTTCCAGTGTAATCAGCGTCACTCCAGCCTCCACTTTCTTTCATGGGTTTCTCGGTCCCATTAATCTGAAAACAGATGAGAAAGAAAGTTAATACTGACACCAGGAACATCATATTGAAGGTGTCTTTGATCTCCATTCGCTTAATGGAACAAGTGGCAGCTTGCTTAGACCTTACTGGTCATCTTCTCAGATCACCTACTAATGATCCAGGTGCCAAATCCATTTTACTTGACAATTTGATTTGCCCAGAGATGCTGATCAGTCAGCAGGCCAACTGGACCAGCAATATTACTCCTGGTGTGTTGTGGGAGTGCAGTCCTAAAGCGTTTTGTAGAAGCCTGTGCAAACGTGGTCATAGTGGTCCAGACCAAATACTTGGCTCTGTTCCCTGTGTGGAAGAAATCGGCCATTTCTCATAAAAGAATAAAATGTATAGACATAAAGAATTTGCCTTTAATTTGATCCCTTTTGGATAAAATCATCGAGACCTTTGCCTCAGGTCCCAACAGTCTGTACACTGGCCCTCTGAAGGGAGAACTGAGTGGGCTCCAGAAGAAGCAGGTTGTTCCCTGCTCTCCTTCCAGGCCATTAGCTATTCCTTTGATTAGTTTGCCTTCATCCCTCAGGGTCTCACATTTCTTCTCCATACATAATATGCCATACATTGTATTATTCTTAGCTCAGTTTTAGAGCACTATAGAACACATTTTTCTTTCTGGGCTTGTCCAATATGAGCTCATATACCTCAGATCCCTTTTCCTTCCCCTGATCATTGAAAATAAAACATCACAACTAACCTAATATTTTTGGATGCATCCAAATCCTTAAAAGCTGTGGTAAAGCCTAACATCATGGAGATAGGTGAGAATTAGACCTCAAGTACCCACAGAAATCAAATGTATGATTATATCCTTTGCAGTTCTGGTCTCCAAATTAGTCTGTCAGGTTTGCATGTACTACTGCTGCTGACTTCAGTGGGAATTGCACATATGAAACTAACAGAATAATCAGGCCCTGAAAATTTGAGCTTGTGTCCCCAAGCATAGCTACTGCATTTTTAACCGATTCAGTGTGAGATGCATCTGTGACCCTAGAGCAACAGCAACAGCTGGGAGTATGTGCTGGCACCCAGAAAGCTAGTGCTGTCTTTCCACATGGGATATGCAGCAATCTCCAACCTGCCCTGCTTGTATTTAAAACACAAACTTAGATATAATATAAAGCAAGTGTTTCTGTTACCATGACATCGAGCAAGAAAATAAACATTAAGCTCCCTAGAAAATGAAATACAAGGTAACAGAGCGCTTTAGCAAGTCTAATGGCAGAAGTCGGAGCCATCATAACACATTACAGAAGACAAATGAAAAGGTTGATTTTGATAGCTTGAAATAAAAAAGGAAAACATTGCAGTATTTCTCATACAGAAAAAGATACAGTCTAGATACTGTGTCCCAACCAAGTGTTGAAAATGTGCTATTTTGTATCTTCATTTTAATCTTCTGTTTTTGAAAAGCTGCCTTTTTTTCCTTTCTTTTTCTTTTTCTTTTTTTTTTTTTTGTTCCACCTGAATTCCCCAACTAGGGATTCCCTAACAGGGGACAGTACCAGATATACAAGTCACTTGGTACTTCCTAGAAATATCCCAAGCAGAAATTAGATTATTAAAAAAAAATTAAAATATCAGGAACAAATAATTCAAATGTAAAACACAGGGAGTTTTAGCTATTATCAACAGGATATTACATTATTCCTGAAATAAAAGCATATTCAAGTGTTTCATACCTGATATTGATGGTTCAGCATCCCAATTCTTCATATTCAGGCTGACTAGCCACTCACTTAGGAAAGCAAAAAGTTAGAGAGATTACCAAATTCAAACCTAAAGGCTACATAAGCAGTTATATTGCACAAGCACGTGGAAGTTGGCCAAAAGAAAATACAAGCCATCATCAAAAGCAAAACGAAGTATTAGCAACATTTCAGACACATACTTTAAATGAAGCTTCCAGAATACCTACATTATAGTCTTTTTTTTTGTTAAAATGGATAAAGTTCTTGGTTTAATATTCAAATTCCAGTCTTTATTTCTGTACTTAAAGTCCTCTTTGTAACAGATGGTAGTGAACTTCCAATGGTAATTCAGTAGAAATCACTTCATTCAACAGATAGAGGAGCTTCACTGAGTGCAGGGCTCAAAAACGTTGCAACATTTATGTGCGTATCTCTTCAGGACAGCAGTGAAATCCTAATTCAATCTGTGTAACCTGAAGGATCTGACCTTGCACTGGAGTATTATTCAAATACAGCACGCACCTATATCCTGTTTTAATGCGTTTTGTACTGCTCATTTTGATCTGAAATAAGATTCCTTCCTAAAAAGTGTGAAAAGGTTTCTGTTTTTCAGCTCAGAGTACATCTGTAGTAGTCATATGCTGTTTGCTATGTTATACTTAGCTTAGACGTGGGGGCCTCTTTGCCCTCACATTATGAAATGGCAAGCCTTCCCGGTACAGACAGGAGTCAGGCACATTCTTTTCAAGTGAGCCCGTCACCCACTTACTGTGCCCGATTCTATGAAGTAAAATCATGACCGCACAACGTAACGTTAATTATTTATGCCGTGAAGTTGTCCATTTTGGAGCTGAATTAGTGAGACACAATTGAACGGAGCCACAGGCTCGGACTGGGCTGCCACTTTGCCATTCTCATCGGGGAGACGGTGCTGTAAACACCCATACTTGATTCACATGCATGGTCTCTTGGTTGCCTACAGTAATGCCCATCTGTTCGGATGGCACCGTGCCCGCTCAAGTTGCTCAAGGGAATACGTGCTGGGCAGTGATTGGCTTAGGTAAGTATTTTTCAAACTGGGTCGGTGTCGACCTCCTTTTGGGAAGGCCCAAGAGGAAAAGGAAACAAAAAGAATTTTCATTTTTTATTTTAATGGACTGTTTTCATTTAACATTCAGCAAAACCACCAACATCTATAAAACATTCAGTAGATGGTTTTGCTAATTCCTTGGTACCTGTGGCCCCAGCAAGGAAAAATAAATTCAACTACATTCTCATTTTTTAAATAAATGAGTTTAACCTGTTATAACGTCGCAGTCCGTGTAACACTAAGACCATCTCATCTGCAGCAAAAAAAACCTGTCTCAGCAGGCACTGCCATATTCTGACAACTGAACTAATTTCTTTTGTTGATGAATATTGGTCAACGCCCAAATACGTGAATTCATAGGTAGTCACACCAAAATTTTGTGGGCAGAATGGTGAGCAACATCACGTGCCAAATTATTAGTCAGATCAAATGAAAGTTACTGTTCAAAAATGCAATTCCAAAATACTCAACAAACACAAACATGCATAAAGATACAGATGATTGATGTGCCCTAGCCCATCTTGGTTCCTAAATTGGAATTATTTCCAAATATAGCCAAAGAACTTTGCTTTAGTGAAGTGCATTGTACAGGTAAGCCATTGTCTGTCACATTGCTTTATCAAACAAGAAGTGTGGGGGTGAACATGCCACCCTTTCTTCCTGCAAATAAACTGTGGGGGTTTTTATTTAAGAGAAAGCTACCATTATTACCAAAAGGAAAAAAAAAAAAAAAAGGAAAAAAAAAAGATGAAAAATAATCCAGCTTCTTTTCATTTGGGAGACAAAAGCCTTTCAGTGCTGCGTCCATGCGCTCTGACTACTGTTTTGACACTGTGTCAAGATGCTCCCACTCTGCTCCCGGTCTCAGATCACAGTTGGAGTGTCTTGATACAGTGTTGAATCAGTAGTGTCAGCAAGTCTCAGAGCAGAGTCAAAGAGCCCCAATGTAGCCTCAGAGCAGGTAGAGTCAGAGAGACCTTTCCCCCAAACCGAAGTAGGCAGAGGGTGCTCCATATTTTTTTTTAATTATTTTTAATTGTTTGGTTTAACACATTTCGACCCAGCTGCACCAGGCTCATGCTTCTAATTACTAGCCTTTCTGGCAGTAAAGTATCAGAGCTAGCTCTCTCCCAGCCCTGAAGAGCTGTTAAAAAGCAGCATGGAATAATGTTAATATTTTGTTGAAAGAGCACAGGAACGGAGGCCCTGCGCTTTCTCAGAGCAGCTGGCACCGTAGCCAAGGTCTGTTAAGCAGTGCCAGGCCCTGCTTTGGTGGCGCCCTGTTCTGCTGAGTGATAGCACTGCCCTGCCACCCTGGGGAAAAGTGCAGGGAGCCTGCTGATACCACAAATAGAAGTGTGATATCCCCCATCATATCTGCCCACTGCCCGTATCTGCAGTCCAAAGCCCTGGCTTCCCTGACATTGACAGGAACCTCAGCAGGGTCACAGGGGGCACAATTTTTCTTACTCACAGCAAAGCAATTGACGCAAGAGCTCTTTTCAGCAAGATGATGCCGCCCCTGATGACCACAATGTCCCCACACCGATGGGGTGAGGACAGTGACACATGCAGACAGGGCTCTGTCCTAAGAAGATGATGCTGTGAGGAACACTGTCACCGTTAAAGAGGCTGGAGGTGCTGCAATGGTTAGTGTTGTACAAGGAGGGGGACAGGGTCTGAAAGCTTTGTTAGGGACTGTGAAAAGAAACCCCAAGAGACAGGTTTAATGCCTGAAAGTTTGTCCTTTTTAATTTTTTTTATTAATACTTCACTTAGAGAAGTAATGTTTCATACCTGAAAGTTTGTCATAGAATCATATGGGTTTTGGTTGGAAGGGACCTTAGAGACCACTGAGTTCCAACCCCCCCAACCTTTCCACTAGAGCAGTTTGCTCAAAGCCCCGTCCAACCTGGCCTTGAACACCCTCAGGGATGGGGCATCCACAGCTTCTCCA
>VZRU01017263.1:432839-463738 GCA_013398155.1 Pedionomus torquatus
GCCGGCGCAGCGGCCGCCTGTGGCCGGGGGTGGCAGGAGGGACAGGGCGCAGAGCTCCGGGGAGAGACGGTCGCAGGCGGGGCCGACCGGTGCTGGCCCCTTCCCAGCGCCCCCAGCCCAAATGAGGCGCCAGGCACCATCCCGGCGACCGCCCGGGCTCCCTCCTCCCCGGCACCCCCAGGACATAGGGGAAACACTTTCCCTTTTTCCCTCAGAAAAGGACAATCTCAAGTGCTCAAATCGCTATTAGGGCGGTGAAGGCAGTGCTCGGTTAGGAATCATGTAGGTGACACAGCAATTAGCTTGTCTGTCTCTTGGGATGCTTGGTGTTTCTCCTTTGGACACCTCCCGCAGATGAGCAATCTCCCTGTGTCACCGTGTCTGCTAAGCCTCAGTAAAACAGCAGGGAAGCTGTGGAGGGACAGCCCCCTCAGTCCCCTCACCCTTCTGATTTTTCCCTTTCATATCCCCTCAGAGCTGCTGCCCTGGGGGATGACCTTCCCCAGCCCACTCAAAGATGCTCCAGCATAGAGTGACCAGTAACTCACTCCCTCAAATGGTCCCCAAACTCCTTTTCTCTCCCTTTCTTTCAGAGGCAATGGCTAAGCACTTGCTTTTCCCAAAATTCCAAGGTACCTGGTGAAAGGCAGTGAGCCCTCGCTGAAGATGAGACAGTTATCTGTAGAGACACTGAATAAAACAATGTGTAAAGCACTCTGCAGACAAGATCTTACCTGTAGGTACTGGTTGCTTCATCTGGACTAAATATTCAGTGCTGTTTGGATGTGTGGACTGCTGCAAATGCAAGTCCTTTGTTAACATGAATTTTATATTTCACTATTTGCCTAAACTTGAAGATATTGTCTGTACAACATTTCTTTACACATTTAACACTTTTTTCATGGTTTCCAACTCTACACAGGCTCTAATGCCACTCAGATCATAAAGTGACATTTTGCCTAAAGCCCATCCTCAGCACGAATCGCAGCAATTCTGGTTTGCGCTTACCTGTGAGTCACCCACATCACCCATGTCTGCGCCACCACCGCACCGGAGCCACGAGTGACACAGGCAGGCAGGGAAACATCACGGGGATCGCCAAAAGGCCCTCCATCCCATTTTCAACGTGTTGTAGCTATTGAAATATAGGTGCCTTTGCAGCCAACATTTCTGACTGTTTTTCAAACGCCTTCTCTAGCACTTCTTGGCCACTAAGAAAAAGGGGGCGAAACCACAAATGTGTACCAGAAGCTGTGATATTATCTTTTTCCACCTGCAGTTAGGCTCTGTTTTCCCTAGGAGCTTTTAACAGATACAGGAACTATATACTAGGCTGGCGAAGCACTCCCTGGTGTGACTGCAGTTCTGCCAGCAAAGCTGCGTGTGTACCAGCACGGGGCTGCTCTGCCCCCGCTCACAACTGGGGCAAGCAGCACAGAATAAAACAGTTGCCCAGGAACCATCAGACCATGGCCCCAGGCTGGGCTACAGAGCTCTGCCACCCGGTGCCCTGGCCAGGACAGCCCTGCTGTGAGGGTCTCAAGCCTTGGAGAAAGAGATCATACAACAGCCCTGTGGCCTGGTGCAGGCTAAGGACCAACACAGCGACATGCAGGTGTCCAGAGCATCGCAGATGCAGCTCCAGGGCAGGAGCAGAAGAATGGAGGCCTTTTCCCTTACACCCAAACTGGGTTTGCCCTAGGAAAGCAAAGATACTAAGATACCAAGGCAGCACCATCCCTTGTTGTGGTGTGTGCTGTGACACACACACATATATATATTTTATAACTGTGATGCTTCATATGAACCCAGTTGTATCAAAACCACCACAAAGCAGCCCAGCAGATTCATGGCAAGTGCCCCTGCACTTTTGTACATAGAATCATAAAATGGTCTAGGTTGGAAGGGACCGTTCAGATCATCTAGTCCAACCACCAACCTAACGCTGATAAAAATCATCACTAAACCACATCACTAAGCGCTCTGTAAACCCGTCTTTTAAATAACTCCAGGGATGGTGCCTCAACTATTTCCCCAGGAAGCCCATTCCAAGGCTTCAAATATGCTTACATATTGCTTTAGAAAATTTAAAAAAGCAACATTTGTCCCTTAGTGTTCAATTATTACCCAAGTATTGTAATATACTGGAGCAGCTGTAGAAGAGGACAACAGCTTCATTTTACCCCAGCCCTGAGGGCACAGTCCAGCACCTCTCTCTGGCCTGACTTAAGCTGCTCATGAATGAAGCGCATATACCAGAAGGGATGAAGAAGATGGAGCAGGACCCCAGCCCTCAGTCTCGTGCTTTGATGTCTCCTGCCTTTTAAAGGTAGGATGGGAAACCAAACTATTCCTTTCCTCCACCCCTGCCCATGCTCTGGTCAGGATTCAAGGCAGATGCCATGCCAGCCTGCTTGGCGCTCCTGGGCTGAATGTGAGCTGAGACACCAGTACCCCAGCCCCATGCCCGTGTTGCCAGCACAGGCATGGTGGAAAATTAAGCAGCTCAGCACGGCGAATATACACAGTTTTAACTAGTCAGCAGGGAGATGCTGCGACAAAGGCATGTGCTTCAGTACAGCACTGCTAAAGCGGCTCTCAGAGTTGCATGGAAACATCAGTTCACTCTTGGGATTCCCCACACACAACCTTTTCCCAAAGACAGAAACCTACATCTTCCTTTTCATTTCCAAAGGCCTGCCCAGAAGTGATCAAGCATCATTCCAAACCCAAGGTTGGGCAAAGAGCCTCCCTTCTCGGTGAGAACCTGCTGCCTTGCTTTTAGCAGGGAGATGATGGCACAGGAGCTGTTACCAGAGCAGCTGATGTCCGTTCCCACCTACCTTTCCTTGCAAGTGCATGTCTATGAGCCTGTACTGCAAGACACTTCTCCATTTCCAGTTTAAAATGTCACCTGTGAGTTAGAAGCGTGCATACATTACAAATGAGATTAATGAATTGGTGATTTCATTAGCTAATATTTCAGCCCATATACATCTGTGCCATGGCTTAAGGAGAAAGAATCAGGTATAAAGCTAACACTTTTTCTAGAAATGGATCATTTTAGTACAATGATTTTCTTGCATAAGCAGTGAGCTAAGAATTATCTAGATAAAACCAGAATGTCCTCTTTGGAATTAAGAAAAATTATTCCTAGTTTTATCATGTTAGGGTTCATATCTTTATCACAAATAAAAAATTTGACCCTCAACTCCTTCTGACTGTCCATGCAGTGCTATTTTAGCAGAATAAAGACCGTATCTATCATTTGCCCCAAGTGGGAGATTTCTTTCTTTTTTTTTTTTTGAGAAAGTTGAGACTTTTCTCAAGCTAGAACTTTCACCTGCTCTGTTCCTTCCTGCTGCAGGGGTGACCCTGCCTGGGTTATGCCCAGTAGCCTTCCCTTTCATATGGTACGTCCTGCTGCCTTGAAGGAGCTTTGTGTGTGCAACACAACTGTCAGCATCAGCAGGAATCTGAAGGTTGAAAATGTCGTCTGCGGTGTCAACAAGCTGTGCCTTCGCACTTGTTAATAAACTCCCTATAAGAACTAATTTGGGCACTGACTACACCTCCTTGAAAACATTTTTCTTACAAAATACCACTTACATGCTCCAAGCCTGGTCGCAGCACAATGACAACCAGTTGTGCTCCAGTTCAGTGCAGCGATTTTGAAAGGCTCTAACTGTGCGTGTTCCTGCGCCACGGTCTCGCAGAGCCTTGTACATCGTGGGAATGGGTAACCACATCATTTCAGCTGTCACAACTGCTAAACATCTTTCAGGATGATTATGATTCATTCAAGCAGGAGATACCATGAGAACTGCATCTCACTAACTTTCCAAAGGTGTCCACGGTCCTTAAAACGACTGTTTCTCTGACTGGAGAGATAACTTATGTCATTACCATATAATATGTTTAAAAACAAAACAAAAAAAAAGAAAAGCCTGCTAATTACCTCTGTTTGGCTGCATGATGGCAGTTTGAGGTGTCAGAAGTATGGCAGTTACATAGAGCTACAATACCTGTGGGCCTTGAAGTCCATGTGCTTGAAATATACAGTCTCCTACCAGGGTACCCGAGGCCTGATCCAATACTTGAACATTTGTATACAATCCAGAAAGCTGCCTTTTTTTTTTTGTACAGAAAGAAAGCAGCACAGAGATGGGGTCAAGGCAGCTACAGACCAAGTCCTCTCCATTCCTGTTGACTTGGATAAAAGTTAAGAGTGTTTAAGAGCTAAGAGCAGTTAAGCTAGCAACCCCTTTTGCACCCAGATGAATAATAAGATGTTCTTACCTCACCTAAACCTACCGTGGAAGCCTGAGGTGCATCCAGGAGCGAGCACAACACCAGACACAGGAAGGTGGTTTTCACTTTCTCCCAGTCTTCTTTCCTCCTGGGGTGAGAACGCTCTCCGCCGCCGAGCGAGCTGTGACTTTGTGATTTACACACATCAGCCAGCAGCGGTGATGCGGCGTGTACTGACAGACAGACAACTGCTGACGCTAAGCTCATGTATTCCCTTTATTGAACTGTACTAGTTATTGCAATCAGATTAAGTCACATTTATAAAGCAGACCATCCAGTTGCACTGAAACCGATTATATTCATTACATAGTTTTAATCACTGTCCGGTGAACTGGCAAATCCAATCAAAGCATTAGTCTTTAATTAAAAAATTAAAAAGAAATATTCAGACAATAGCCAAGCAATCACGTCACAATGCACAGTTATCTAAAATTGCAATTAAAAAGCAGTTAACAAAAAAAGAAAAAAATCACACCTAATCTTTAACTATCAATATAATACAAGAAGCAACAAAGGGCAACAGCATCAAAGCAGATTTATCTAACACTATAAATTCAGTCAGAAGCAGAAGCTCTAAAGTACACTAGCTGAAGCAGGACAATAAAAAATACTGAGCATGGAATACTTTTAATCTCTTCCATTAATATTCATTTCCAGCTGCTTATAATAGCAGCGCCTCATGGCCAAATCATTAGAGTTTTACATCTGGGTTGCAAATGACACTTTGATTGGATGTAATGTTCAAATGGTCCTCCCCACTGTGCCACCGTCAAGTCTTCTGCAGAGAGGTGTCCTGTAGTGCCAGTGGCTCACTGTGCGTGCTGGCTCAATGTGTGGTTCTGGAAAGACGAAAAAAGGAGACATGCATGAGGGGCAGAATAATAGAAAGCATGCCCATACCCTCCTACTCAGTACCATTTATGCAGAGCTCCACATAAAAGCTTCTCAATTATTACAAAACAAAATGCAATAAAGAAAAAGTACTCATAAGTAACAGCTGCCAATATGACACATTTGCTTTGTTCTGACAGATCTGTTAATGCTGGCATGAACTTAGAAAAAAAAAAATGCTGCAAGCCAAGTACAGCCATGAGGGTTTCTTTTTTTTTATATTTTTTTTTCCCTTTCAATACATGTAAAGTAAGCAGTAACACTTCATGGGCAAAAACTGCCTTTAGGGATTCCCTTAACTGTAACAATTAAAAAAAAAAAAAATATATATCTGAATCAGAGGGAGAACCCTTGCCATATTTTACTCTTTTATTCTCACTAGCACCGGGTGCAAGTACTGGCAGCAAGAGACACCAGATTGTGACACACACTTCTCAGTCCAAGAAATACTCTGGCAATAACAGCTGAACCGCCAGTCCAGGCACCAGGGTAATACACCCAGCGGAAAAAAGAGAAAAAAAAAAAAAAAAAAAAAAAAAAAGAAGAAAAAGGCTGGACACGCAACCCAGAAGTTAAATCTCTTTAAAGAATAGACTTTGCTCTACATATTTCTTTCAGCAGTTTAGAGTCTTTTTTGTTCCTTTTTTTCCTTTGGGTAGATTTGTAATAGCCTCGTGTCATCCCAGTATCTCGCATCAGAGGACGCTGACCTGCCTTGCCATTTTGTGCAGGAGCCAATAAATCGTGAAGCCAACCTTGGAAGCGTATTTTTAGAGCAGCACCAGTTCACCTACATTTTGCGTACTGACTGAAACCCAGTCCTACATATAAGTTCAGCTTTATTCATGTCATTATTCAAGTATTTGAGCAACTAGAGCTGTGCTTCATGGTGAGCTTTTCTTGAGCTGAGTCCCCAGCATCCCCAAGTATAAAAATTTATTTGCATTATTTCAAGCCTAAGCAATTTTACTAGTCTCCATCTGCCTAATAACGGAGCGGGGCAAGTCCACCAGCTTGAAGAATAAGTTTTTAAACACGAAATGAATTTTGAATCTAATTATTTATTTACAATCACGAAGCTTTAAAATAAAGTAAGATATTTTAACTTTTCATAAATCATCTGGTCCTTCTACGCTACCCACGGTTTCATCTTGATCAGGAAAAAGCACGATCCTCTGCTTTATCCGGAGATGACAGCTCCCTGATGAAAACCCTCTGTGGAAGGAGCTAATGGGCAGCCTGCGATGCGCGGGGGGCCAGGCGGGCTGCCGGCGGTGACCCCATTTGCGGGCAGGAGCATTTCTGGACTCTGCACTCCCAAAAAGTGACCACCAGGTGTCAGAAGCGCTGCTGAGTTCCTAAATCATGGCAAAAGTTCTCTGCGATGCCGCGGAGAGCGGGCAGCGAGGGAACTCCGCACAATAACGGCCGGGATTTACCGTGCCAGAAGGTCGCAGAAGCATCGTGGCTGGACGGAGCCCTTGTGAAATTAAATGCAATCCGCTGACAAAATCACAAAAACAAAAGGTCCTTGTTCAGCATAACACTAGCCCTCTGAGCACACCCCAGCCTGTGATGCTGAGGATTTCAGAATCAAAAGCCAGAAGTACTGTGCGAAGATCCGGGAAGCTTATCAGGGGATAAAGCATTATACTTAAGCAGCATTAAGACAACACCAAACATAAAACCCAATGGTTTTTTACTTTGCTGTATGTGGATTTTTTCCTGGCTGTAGTAAGGAATTCCCTTTGCAGAGCGGGAAATTATTCTCAAGTCAAATAATGACTTCATGGAAGAGGATGGATGGAGCCCTACAAACACAGTGGCAGCGCTGACAAGAATCTTGTGTGCTAAGCCTGGCTAGGAAAGCTTGGAAATGTCACAGAGTACACAGGCCACTCCGTGCTCAGACACACTCCTCGGCATTTTAACAATGGCCATTTCTTGTGCGCTTCATTACAGTTCTATTTTTAGGTCACCCTGGGTATCAATAAAAAAAGCAAAAAGGTTTACCATCTTCAAGTCGAAAGAAGGGCTATTCGTGGTAGATAAATCCATACTTATTTAGGCAGTGTCATTTAAAAGATAATGCACAATCAGCATTAGATGCATGACATGCGGTCTACAGTCAGGGAACATGATTTCAAACTTGTGTGGCTGCTGCATTGATTACACCAGGCAGGTCAATAAAGGAATGGTATGCGGCTCTAAATCTGATAATGAAGCTTTCATTGAGAGCCCTCCCTCCTCAAACATAGGTTAATAATATGTTCTGAACACTCCTAATACAAAGAATATACACTCCTAATACAATGAATAAACTGGGTTTGTGAGCAGAGTTTACAGAAAGAAACAGTTTATATTCAAATCCTGCAGCCACTCAGAGCTGGGTCAGGTCTGAGAAACTCACCATGCCATAGGCCTATCAGTTAAAAGAAAAGCAAACATTTTTCATATGCAAACTATGATTTTATCTTAATGTCTTGGGAATGTACCATTTATTTCCCTTGCTTGCATTACTGGCAATCAAGATGCTGACCAGTCCCCGGATCAAGCAGTTAATAAACAGAGCCACGTTTTATACAGGACCTCACAAACCTATCTGTAATACGAGAGCCCGTGTGCTCCGAATCCTGCCCCTGCCCTTCAGAGAGCACATCCTGCAGAAGCCAACGTGCAAGTTCTGTGCCCCCAGGTTCTGGTGAACACCGGCCCACCAGGTTCCTGCATCTGCAAATATTCCACAACCACCACCAGTGTGCATTGCAAAGACCCACAAAAGCCTGAACATATCCTCTGCAACCAGTGCAGGTTTCTCACCTATTAAAATGTACTTCAGACCACACAAAATATGATTTCCAAAAGAAGCCTGGCAACCTGGCTCCTATTACTAGCAACTGTCACATCTCTTCTTCTTGCTTCTACTCCCCCTGCCCTGTGCACCTGACTGGAACCGGGCTTTGCAGGTGTCAGAAAGCATGTGAGATGTCCAGAGCTTATGTCTCTTCTCTCACACCTGTGTTTTGCATATTTGACCCATGCTTTATCAAATAACTTTGTTAGGCACCTCCGTGTGGGCCTACAGACAAAGAAAATGCCCCTGGCTGAGCAGACGTCCAGAGAAATTGAAAAATAGGTATGTCCTGGCACTGAGAATGCCCTGTGCCAGAGAGGGAACAGCGCTCACCCCAGTGCTACACTGGGCTGTTCCAGGTGGCAGAATGAAGCCATAAAGGCCAGAAGGGAGCAAGCTTTTGGAAAGGTGTGATGCTACAGGGATGTTTCCACCCAACTAACCTAAGGCAACTTCACCCACCTTTCCAGCAGGAGGGTGGTCTGGCAGCAAACAGCTCAGGCATGATTTTTCAACTCCAGAAGTCACAGTGCAAAACAACAACAACAAAAATCCTAATGGTGATTTCCGAAGGAAAACTGAACAGTCGGGAGAAACGAAGGCTCTCCAGGCGTGCTTGTGTGTGTGTTTGCACAAGCCTACCTGCTTCACGAGGCCAGCCGCACACGCATGTGGTGCCAGCAGGAGGCAGGACATAATTTGGAAGCTGAACAGTAAAAATGGTTCTTCACAGCTCCTGTTAGGCCCCCTGGTTTAGGCATGGCTCACAGCTGATACCCCACTGAATACATCATTCTGAGACATTATTGCAGCTGGAAAACTCTACAGCAGCACTAAGTCACCTGTCAAGATCAAGTAAGTCACAGCTTATTTATAGGACAAGGTTGGAAAATTCCTTCTTTTCTTTTCTTAATAATCATGCAAAATGGATAGCAAATCCGTTAGGCACGTCAGGGGGAAAAATGCAACTACCCCAAGCCTTGAGGCTGTGGCAGTGTTTAAGCGGAATTTTCTACTGGCTGCACAATCCCCAAATGAACCATTTGTGGAAGTGTCTGTGACCAAAGAACTGGGCGACAGGTTTTGCAGGAAATAAAAGATTTCAAAGAACAGTTGATTATTGTCTGTGTAGATACTGATTGCTCTCCAGATCTTCCCCGGGGATACCCCCTGCCTGTCCTCTGGATGCGGATCAAGCCATTCGTGCAGGACATCTACAATGAATATTTCTCTGTTTTTCTACATGCATTATTATGAAAACACTGGCATGACAATCTCCATTTTCAGAGCACTGTGTCAAGAAGGAAAGCATCAGGCCTGAAAGATGATCACTTACAGCAATTCAAAGAACTCTTACAAGCTATATAAAGATGGAGAAAAAAACCAACCCCCCACACAAAAAGGCAGCACGCGATGGAGCAAAGCTCCAAGCCAGGCAGTCAAGCTGGGAGTCTCCCACACTGCAGTGACGCTCACTGCCAACAAGTCACAGGTGTACTACACAGGAGCAGGTGAAAAAAATAAAATGCAACTGCGAGGGGTGTGATAATGGTTTGGGGCCATAATACATCCAGTCTATAGTGCCACTGTGCATCTGGTATGTATTTAAATATTGTGTACCAGCCGCTTAGAGGTACACTGTCTGTGTGTGTGAGCACTCTAAAAAAGTGTATGTTATACAGAGGTTAAGAAATAGCACAACAAGTCTGGTGATGGCCACCACCCTCAAGTGAAATTCCTGAGGCTTCTGCAGCATTACGGAGAGATTGGGACTCTGAGGAAAGGCCATAAAGCCTCTCTCTCCCCTTCCAAATCCCATTAAAATGAACAGAAACTATTCTTCAAATCATTTCATTAGGAATTATGGTGATAATAGATTGATGCCAAGGCAAAACTTCACAGGTGCTTAGCCAGGCTGGGGGTTTCTCTCCCTGCCTCTCCCCACCGCCCTGTCCAGGTTTCCACCACCCTTCAGGCACGATCTGGCTGCAAGCCCAGGGATCAGGGTCTCAGCTGAGGATCCCCTGGGGCTCTGCCCCCTCCCTGTTCTCTCTCCTTTGCCCCTTACAGAGCAGGGCGAGAGAAGCATTTCCTCCACTGACTGGCAACACCCACGGCTTGCCAGACAAAAGCTACACCTCACGTTGCAGGCACTGACTTGAAGCAAAGGTTCAAGTCTCATATTTGAACATATCTATAAAAAAAGACAAAACAAAACCTCCAAATTGCCGCAAACAGAAGTTAGAGTGTCTAAATATTTACGAAATACCATCTGCAGCATTCTTTTTTCAAACAAGGTTTTACATCTTCTGAATTCGAACCAGTCCAAGAGTCTTTCAACCATTATTCCTCATTATACACCCATAAGCACACAAATTTGTGCACACAGGTACTATTTCTCCCTAACAGCAATCCATAAAGATGAAAATATTTATGCCTTGACTTTATAAAGGGATTACTTTAGGCAGAGGACACAAGATGACCCTTGCTTTAGCCACTGGAGATTATACTCTCTACAGAAAGCTGTGAGCCTTAAATTGGTGCTGCTCTAATCCTAAACTGGAGAGGCATTCAAGGGATGCCATGACCCAGAAGAGCAAGAGGAAAAAAACTAAATTAAAAAAAAATAATAATAAGAAAAAAAAAAAAAAAAGCAGAGAACACTGAAGAGGGGGGTGGGGAAGGAGAGAAAGGGAGAAAAGGAAAGCAAGCTTGCTTTACAGGATCAACCTATTTATTTTTCATTTTAATTTCAGGTTGTTCCTTTCCCTTTCCTATCAGACTCTAAAGAAAAATCACCTTTGCACCCCCTTGCAGTTTGTATGTGCTTATTTTTAGAACTGTTTGACAATTATCCAAGGGTCTAAGACTAACAGATGGCCTGTCTTAAAGCCTCATATGTTCACTAGTTTGCACTTCTGACAAACAGTAAATGTACTCAAGAGTGTGCCATAAACAGGGCTGAATGAATACTCAGAACACAATTTAGTTAATACACTTCATTAAAACTGATAGTGGTAACCAATGTTTCCCGTAAAACCAGGTGTTAATTCCCCTTCCAGTTGTTTCAGGTAACTCTTACCCAGTGACATTTATATGTTTAGATCCTAGTTTTTCAGGAAATACAGTATTACTTGTTTCCTTTCCCCTGGTATTTCCCCCACTGCACAAAATGCTTGTAACAAGTGAACTCCAAGTTATCATGGTACTCAATAAAAAAAAAAAAAAAAATTGTCAGGCAAGGCAGGTTCACATGTGCCTTCTTTATTTGAAGAATCCCTTGAAATGGAGGTAGAGGCAAACGAAAGGTGGCACATCCTTTGTGAAAGGAAACGGCTGCCTGTGTTACTGCTTCCTTCATCTCTGAGCATCTGATAACTTGCCATGCGTCAGTCAGTCCCCGTGTCAGCACACTCCGAGATGGCACTTCAACAAATGCAGTTAGGAAGCCGTCCTTTACAAGTTATTGAACCAAGAAAAAAAAAATAAAAATCACTTCCAGCGCTAAGAAAATACGCCTGGAGGTTTGATGTCAGATGAAAAGCGAAGTTGCCTGTTTCCAATGAAAATATCTCCATCTGAGTTACTCTGGCGCTCGCACACACTTGATTGCTCCAGGGCCAAATCCACCTTTCACTGGTACTGGGACACAGAAATACTAGTCTGTGTCAGGACAGAGCTGGCACCCCTGGGGTTTCCGTACCCTCTGGGGAGGCTGAGCAGCCCCCCTTTGGTGCCCGCTCACCCGGGGGACACCCTGAGCCACCCCTGGAAACCTGCTCGGCCGCTCCAGCAACCAGGACCTGGCACTTGGTCTGGAGTCGATGGGAAGATTCAGAACTCGTTAAATATTTACAGGGGGGCAGAAAGCTGTTCCACACACAACTCACTAAATGCCCTTTTTTTAAAATGAATCTTTTTCTGTGGTTGGCGTGTTTGTGGACTGAAATGCGACCGCCCGGGCGTTGGTCCGTCCAACGCAGGCAGCCCCAGGAGCAGCCCCCCCGCTGCCTGCCTTTGTTCTGCACCCGGGGCTGGGAGCTCGGCTGCTGCATCGGCCCAACAACACACTTGCTCGGTTTCATCTCTGCTCTTACACCCCTTCTACTAATTGTAACATATTCTTGAATTTTGATATGCATTTCTGTGTTCCTGCATTTGAAAAAACATCCTTTTAGAGCTGTTTTTCCCAGCACCAGCCTTTTCTCACACCAGCTAAGTATTTTTTAGATGATTTATGAATTTACTTTCTCTTCTAATTCAGGTTGTTTAGTCCTAATCAGACTTTGACAACTCACCTAACATGCTTTCCCATTTCCACTTGAGACTAATAATTCTGTATCATCACTCTTCTAGACCTGCCATCTCTTTCTATTCCCTAAAACCTCAGAGTAAACCAAGGTGAGTCTACTACAAGTAAAGTCCAAACGCGAGCCTAAGCCTGACGTAGCCTCTCATATTCGATTAAATGCCTTACCCGAAAAGTCTACACGCTTCTTCCAAAAACACCGAGTAAAGTGCTGAAGCACAAAAGCAAAGTGAAGCCTTTGGGAAAATCTCCTTACCACGGCACTTTGGAAATAAAAACCACAGGAGAATACATTATTAAGAGATAACGGGAGTCTTCTGTTGGAGAAACTAGCCGTAAACACGCCGTGATTCATTGAGGCACCCAATGAAACCAGGGAGCTAATAATACCTGTCCTGAGGGACTGCACGCTCCTGAGAATTTCACTCAGAAATGCAAATTTATCAGCGTCCTTGTGACTCGCAGTCTACAGCATGCCATGCACGGGATCCAAATAAGCTGAGGGAAGAACCTTACACTTCCTAAACGTAAAGGGAAAGGGAAAAATTTAATTACTATTGTCAGAAGTCCCTAAAACCAGAATATTTTTAGAATTCCTCCCTTAGCCTGAGCGTTTCTCCCTGACTGGATCCCCGAGCCATTGCTGATCTCGAGAGCAGAAGGGTTTGCAGGATCCCAGCTGCTCTGCTGACAGCACTCGGTGCTTGATCCTCAGCTCACTCAGACAGTGCTTTCCCGGGGAGCTGGCCCACAGCCACCCTGTGCCTCCACAGAGGTGGTCACCCACCAGGTCTGCACCAGCACCCGTGGCCTTCGCCTGACTCCCAAGTCACCCTCCAAAGCTGTGCTAGCGAACACAAACACCTCGCTTCCAGTCTGGTTTCAAATCTGAGCCACGCACTGATCAGAGGAAGCATCTACTTCTCACAAGTACATTCCTTTGTCAGTGCTACACCGAAGACTTCAACGCACCACCCAGTGCTGACCTGTTTTTATCTACTTATGGGTCCTACCCAGGGAAGCAACGTGTTTCAAAATCATTTGCCAGAGAAAAAAACATCTTCCAGGAATCCTTCTTAGGTATTCCTCTCAAAAACCACGGTATTCTTTATTTATTTGAAGCCTATCTGAAGAATATCTCGTTAATCCCTCTCTGATCTAAGGTAAATCACATTGCAGAAGCCAGTTAATTGTTCGTATCTGGGAGGGCTGCCACCATCATTATGAGACCCTTTGTGACTCTTCTATAAATGTGACATGATTTCTTGATTTGGCTTTGTAGGACCAGGACAGCATCCTCTCACACCCTTTTTCTCAAAAAATACTTAGAGCAAAAGGGAAATGCTTTACATGGTACCTTTAGCAGTCACCAGTCAAAATGCATAGACAAAAGCTTCATTGAATGACCTTTTCCATGGGAATATAACTCAAGAAAAGCCAGTAAATTCAAAGTTGAACCTAAAACTGGCTCCTTAACTCACGCTGCTGTCCTTCGGTATGGCACGGGTCACTGAACACCATCTCATTTGTTGTAGCTTTTCTTTCTGCACAAGTACAGTATTCCTGATGTAAAAGACCGGGTAAAAAACAGTCTCAGCCTTAACTGAGAATTGTATTGCAAACACTAAGAGGGGCACACCTTGCACTCTTCACTTAGGCAACATCCTCCACTGGATGACAGAGCTGCAGCTGGACCGAGTCCCTTGGACCACATGAGCAAGTGTGGACAGACAGGCAGACAGACAGCCCGACTTCTCACGAGCTGTGCCTGTCCACAGTCCTTCTATCCATAGCTCTTTTAGAACAGCAGCAAGTAACGTAAAATTCCAACGTAATGGAATACTGATCTGACAAAGCACATTGCCTTATGTTATGGATACATTTTTCCTAGAAGCAGATAAATATTCCCGTCACGTGGTGCCCACATAGTGCTCAGACTGACAAAATGGCTGGTCAGTGACCTGTCGCCTTGGCCGTAATGGCTGTTATTGCTGGTTTCTAATTTCAAAAGAGGCATAAAAATCCTCCAGTGCAAGCCTCTCTGCTATAAAATAGCAAGGCCACAGTTTATAGAAGTACTTTACATGCCTCCCCATTAGTGTACATGCCACCAGCAGAGCAGAAATCTGCAGACAGGATTGTGCGCAGCATACTGCCCACTGCCTTGAGGAATTAACCCCAGAGGAGCTGGCAGCGTGAAAGAGCCAAGTAGGATTTGGTTCCCATAAGGAAAAGAGGGGCCAAAATACAGCCACCACCAGCAGTTTCCTCCAAGACATCACAAGACAAAATAAGCAAGGCAACACCGCTGTGGTATGCGCGTGAAACAACTCTAACTGTTAAAAAGTGGGATTTTCCAGCCATAACTACTCTGTTACAGTGTCACTGGTCTTGGGGAAATCTGCCTTCTGAACAGCAAGATGCTACGTTTTAAACAATTGTGATTTCATGCAAAGACTAAGAGCGTGTGTCGGCCCCAAAGGAGGACGAATTTTTCAGAAGTAAATATGTTCTAAGCCTCCTCTCTGCTCCTTTTGGCGAGGCAGCAGTGTAACGCACTGATGACAGATACGCTAGACACAGTCAAACCTCAATGCCCATGGCAATTTATTCAGGTTTAACTCTGCAACAGAAACAAATGAGGAGGCTCAGTGGCCAGGCAGGACTCTCCCCCAGGGCTTGGCACGGCGTGGGCAGTGCTTTGGCTGTTTCTGTGTAGGGCAAAGCTGGAGAAATTTGGTTTTGTGGCCATGCTCTGCACAGAGGTGACCCATGGAGGTGCCCGTACTGCCTGCCCGGGACGCGGCACAGAAGGCACACGGGATGCTCTGCAGAGATTCAGCACAAGCAGGGCTGAGTTGATCAGCTGGGGACTGACTGCTGCTGCCAGGTCTGGGGTGGCAGATGTGGAGCTGGGGTGAGGGAGCCTCGCTGGACCCAAGCACCCAACCCTCGCTGAGCCCTCTCTAGACTGATGTCATCAAGCACAGCGCGCCTCATCTCTGTCATCTCTCAATTTTCCCAACAAAGCCCCATCACTTCATTATGGGCACATGGTTTAGTGTATTCCAAGTTATTCTATTAACACGAAATGTGAAGAAAGAAGAGAGCAACAGCAATCTGTCCACCAGCAGTTACTGCACGGGTCAGGTCACCGCACACATACACCCAGCCCTTGCATCAAACATTGCCATCCCCTCTTGGGTTAACATCAGCAGAAACCACACAAAAGGCACAATCTGAAAACCAGCTGTATTCAAAATTATTTAACCTTTCTTCCTTTCCCCTCTGGTTAAAGGGAGATAAGACACTTCTCTAAAAATACGATGTTTAAGCAGAGTAATAATTACACAAACATTATGATATGACTGAATATTCTTCTCTGAAACCAACTTCAGAAAGAGCGACCCGCAAGTTTGCTCTGGGGCTGCCTTCAGGTCCCTGAAAGTAGGCTGGGCAGAAAATGCCACCAACCTTCCCAAGAGCACAGAGGTGCAGCCCTATGGACAAGCCCAGCTGTGAAAAGGCAAGTTACCCAATGGCTTTCTAACTATTCCTCCACCTTCTGTTCTTTTCAGGCCTCATTCTCCTCTGACTACTCATCACACTAGCTCCATGCATCTGACCTGGTGGAGCAATGGGGACAGGTAAGCCAGCAAAGAGTTGGCAGGAGACTCAGAATCACAGAATGCTATGGGGATGGAAGGGACCTCTGGAGATCATCTAGTCCAACCTTCCACTGTGAAAGCAGGTTCACCCAGAGCAGGTTGCACAGGAATGTGTCCAGGCAAGTTTTGAATGACTCCAGAGACAGAGACTCCACCACCTCTCTGGGCAGCCTCTTCCAGGGCTCTGCCACCCACAAAGTGAAGAAGTTCCTCCTCGTGTTTAGATGGAACTTCTTATGTTCAAGTTTGTGCCCATTTCTTCTCTTGTGCTCTTCAAAATCAACCTGGGAAAAGTGGCCCTGGGGATGAGGCTGCAGGGCAGGACCCCTCTCCTCAGCTCACTCCAGAGCCAGGGCTGGAGCCGCCGCTCCCACTGCCTTTCACTGGCCCAGGAGACAAACCCTCAGATTGCACCCCAAATCTCTTACTCAGCAAACCAGAGGTATACTCAAGGCCTTTCATGAAATTGTTTTTCAAATTCCTTCTAACAATAAAAGTGAGGGGGCTCCACCAGCATCACAGCAAGAGCAGTTCAGTATCACTCCAGGCTTTCCTGTCTGGAATTTAGGCTTCACGCTGAAATACAGCACACACAACATTTGTATGACTGAGGAAACACAAGACGCTTGCCATACATTTATTATCTTCCAGGGGAAATGATATAGGGGACAAAAGAGACTATATTTACTCCCTCCCCGGCTGCTTTTACAATCTAATAATTTATTTCTCCTGGACATAAATTTCAGATTTAAACGAAATCCCCGAAACCTAAAGATGCCGCATGGTAGAGGCTAGGGCAGTATTTCTTTCTATTTTGGAGATGGAGCGCTTAATGCATTGCTCTGTTAACCAGGAGCCTTAAATTTTGGGGGGAAAAAAAGAGACAAGCAATTAAACTGTGGCAGACCCTAGATGCAAATACAGGAGACTGTGATTACTGCCTTCATACACAGAGTTAAAAATATCTGGTTATTGAAAATTATTTTCTCAGTCCGTGGGGGCTTATCTAGGTTTAGGCTGAGATGTTTATTTTTTCTGCAGCAGCCATACTGGGGGATTCTTTTACAGCATTTTCCTTACACAGTAGCTATAGATCATTCACATTTCTGAAAACTGAGACGCTTTCTATGACGTAAGAAATCTCTGCAATGAGAAACAACCATATCCTGTTTCAGAAAAAATAAAACAAATAAAATACATCTCCAAACTCTTCTAACTCAGCAGCTAAGAAAGCAATGCTCTTAAGGCAAACGTAAAAATCCAGGGTATAAATTCATCTTAACTGTTACAAATATACCCATCTGTTCACAGACTAACTAGTGACTGAAACTGATGAATCCGCTGAAATGTAATTTTCGAGCCCACTAGCGTCTGTTCTCTTCTAGTAATAAAGTAAATGCTTTTCAATAACTCTACTGCTTTTGAATGCTAATTTCCATTTAAGTAGGTTTGGGTTCTCTCTTTAAAAAAAAAAAAAATATTAAAATAGCAAGTGCTTTTTCTTTCCAAAGGTCAAACTATGCTTTTAAAGACCAAGCAACATTTCAGCAATGCAGAGAGGACATAACTCCAATCAGATAAATGGGCTGTGTAATGATTGAGAACCACGGCTGGCTCAGGTTTTCTGAATGGGCTGTAGGATAGAATTTGGCACAAACAGGCTGATGTTGAAGCTTATATCTCTTTTACTGCAGACAAGGAATTCACTAAAATATATAAATAATGAATGTGGCTGGGGATCTCTGCTGGTACAACTGCTGGTTCTGCAAGATGCAGGAGCAGAAACATACACTGCTCCATGTTTTTGTTATTAGTGAATCCTTGTTCTCCAACAATAAACACAGAATGTTTTATCTGAAATGGCTTCTTGCAGCAGACACAATCTAAGTTTCAGCTCTCTAAAAGTGCCAGCAAATTGCAGAAAGATAAGTTACAAAGACGTACCTAATTTGCTGTGATGAATTGTGTGCATGCTTCAGTGATCAAAACTGCAGCTGAGACCTATTATATTTAATGATCTAGACATTTCTTGTGAAAACACTCAGGCATATACTGTTATGTCTGGACAAGCATCCCCGTTTTGCTCTAGCAGAAAGCAAATGAAGAGACTGAACTTTTAAAAGGATGCTGTACACCACCTTCGATGAGCTCTTTAAATCAGAGGCTGAGCAAGCTCTGCTATTTTCCTTAACCAACGCTTACGCTCTGCCCTTTCCAGTGCAGCATCCCTCTTCCTTTGAAAACTGAAGTCAGTTCCTTTGGATGCTAGCGACACTTACAGGAGGAAACGGAGCTAATCTGTGCTCAGACCCCAAACCACGTTCCACAGTGGCTACTACAGCAGAAGAAAATCAAAGGGGCTGCGTGAGAGATCTCGTCCCACTGGCAAAGAAAAATTCTGATGAGACTTTTTCAAGAGAAAACAAAAGAAATTCTTTTTTTTTTGCCTACATATTACAAAAATCTTCTGTTTCTAGATTAAGGTCTGGGTCCTGCTCTGAAAGGCATGTGCTACCAAGCCCTGTAGGGCCAAGCGGTGGTGCCTGGATCTGCTGTCCCTGAGGACACTATCCCTGCACAGCCAGCTGTGCCGATGGCCCCGCTCACAGACCTACAGAAACCTTGCTATGGGGACAGGAATTTCACCTTGTGAACATGTGAAGGACTTCTGAATAAAAGGTCTGCGGCTTCCAGAGCTCTACATCTGGCACCTTCAAAAATTTTCCTGAACGGATCTGGGTATATTGTTCAACCTCTGCCTTTTCAAATACATAAAATAGGAAAAAACAACCTCAGAAAAAAGCGCTGATAAGGTTAATTCATTCAAGATTATAAAAATGACAGAAATCTGCAGAGAGAAGCCAAACAGAATGTTCTTGCACCCAACCATTCAAGAGCTCATTTTCTCCTTCCATGGTCAGCTTGAACCTCTTTCTGGCATTCATTGTTCAACAAAAGAGAGCAAAACACAAACATGTGCATTTGACTCCAGAAATAAGGATTTCAAAGTGCTATTTCATTCATCCAAGGAGCTGCTAAATACTATCACAGTGGTAATTTGTGATAGTGTGGTAAAGAATGAAGAAAAGGTATTTGTTAATTGTTGACATAACAAAATTAATTTTCCATCCCTAAACTTTTTCTCATCTCTCCTGTGAGCTCTGATGCAATGTTACTGACTGGCACTGCTGAAATGCCAACTTGCATTTCTCATCCTTAATTTCTCTCTAAATGTCATTAGTAATTGTTATTGCCAGACCAGAGAGTGCAATCTGGTCTTTCCGAAAGAAAATCCATTTCTCATTTCTTTTCCTGTGCCTCCTCCTTTTGGTCAAGGATGGATATTTTAAAAAGCTCGTGTGCAATTTTTCCAAGAAGATGGGAGCGCATTAATATATCTGGAAGGAAAACATTCCTGCTTTTTTTATTTATGTATAAGATGCCTGGATCTTTATGGATACCAAACTGGATACTCAGAAAGGTCTTTAATGCACATCTTTCAAGAACACTTAACAAGGCTTAATTGAATAAACCCTACAAGCAGGGGAAGGAAACGCCCTTTAATTTGTGCGCACAGACTCTTCTCTGGATGCTTCCAGAAATTACTTTTTTTGGTGGGCAACAATGTTGTAAAATGTAAAAGCATATTCTGTGGTTTTTCTGGTCTAGCTTTGGTCTGGATTCATGTATCACCCTCATTCACCCACTCAGAAAAAACGCTTTCCACAACAAAGAGGGGAGATGAGCTTAGAAACCTGTGTGCAAAGGACAACCTGCAAGTGTGAAAGGTTGGCTCCTTGCACATCATTATCTACATCGCACCAGCAATTTGTATAGTTATCTGCAGCTCCTACAAAATTTGGTCTCCAGGAATTAGAGGCCAGTTGTATCTTGGCACTTCAAGCCAATTTTAGGAGGGACTCTGCGTCGTGATGGACTTTTAACTGGGCTCCCCATAATCAGCACATCTTACCTTTGCAAGCCTGCATTAAGTTTTGTAATGTATATAAAGTAATGAGTTCAAAGCTAGGCTGCATTTCCATATCCATTAACTAAAGGCATCTTATCTCAGAATAAATAGACATTTGGACATTTCCAGCTAGGAATTGTGCTTTCAATAAACACAATTGATGCATATACATTGTCTCTTGGCGGCTTACACTCCTGCCCATCTGTTGGGATGGCATGGTGCCTACGCAAAAGTTGGTTGGACCCTCGCCCTAGGGCATAGATGACAGGCATCGACGGGTTTAGCTGGGCAGCCTGAGCTCCGGATCCAAGTGCCATCTCTGCTGTAGGAAGCCCCTTCTGTGTGCCAGCCCTGCCACATTGGAACGACATGCCTCCTTACACTTGATCACACATGTTGACACTTGGGTGCGCTTAAGTGCATTAATGACTGAAACGACGCCTTTCACCTGGCTCCCTTCTTTCCTCCCCCTGCCCTGCAGCGCTGCTGGGTTTGCTGCACGTGTTAATGCGAAGTTGCACACACTTTGTTAGCCAGGACCAGCCACAGGACGGCGTCAATGGTGTAAGAAATGAAGGAGGGGGGTTTTCATCATGGGACACGCTACTCCAGTGCCAGACATTTCCCAGCTTTATCTCAGGTGAATCTTTGCAGACTTGGGAGATTTTCTGCGTCTTGTTGATAAGACATCAGGGATGCTAAAGGTGCAGTAATATATTGATCCGAATCATCTTTCTAAATGAAAAAATGCTTCGCCTTGTTACTATGTCAAACTCAGGGCAATTCAAGAGGTGCAATTCGAGATTTCTGCACCATCCTCTGTTTCAACACAACTGGCCACACAAAGAGGCTGTGCCATCTGGATTATGTGGCTCTCCCAGCAGCAGCCCCAAGAAACACCCCCTCATCTCGTGCTAGGGAAGAAGGTGCTGACGAGTCACACGGAGGTGCATGAGCATGAACAGCCCTTGTTCTTAGGTACAGCATTAACCTCTGTGGCTTCGGGCCTCCAGCATCGCCCACCCAGAACCTCAGCTTCTGTGTAGCCCAGTGACAGCCCCATGTAGTCAGCCACAGCCTTTCGTAGCTTTAGTCCTTATCAGAGACTTTCCCTAACCCCAAATTTTGAAACAGCCAGATATTCCTCCTCCCCCAAATTCAAGCATACATACTGGAAAACGGAGACCTAATAGGTAAAACTCTTCCCTGCTGTGACAGCAGATCAGAGATAGAATTTGTGGGTTTGCAGTCCATAAAGAACGTTCAGGCAGACAGACTCGACACGATGGGTATGTGCCTACAGCACTTTTAATTTTTAATTATTGTTAGTTATAATTATCTGACTGCGTCTGAATGAAACCCAGCAATATGGCTGAAATAGATTTTGGTATTCTTGTAATTTATTAGCTTTGTAACTACTAATAATTAAAATTTAACAATACTCCAAGCACCACAGCAACACTTTTTAAAAACCGCTAGCCAAATTTGCTAGGATAACTGACTAGGTCAGTTCCAGGATTTTAACGGAGGACTAACATTTAAAAAAAAAAAAAAAAAAGGAACAAAGATATAAATTCTGTTTAAAAGAAAAAAAATGGGTCTTACTTGCAGAATATTAATTCAATGTGGGTTTTAATCCACAATGGATTTTGTGGGTGCTTCATATGAAACATACAAAGAGCTTGTGGTTTGTTTCCAGCAAGAAACTCCTGGTGTTCAACATCTAAACACATTAAAGTTCTAAAATACAGCAAAAGTTATGTTAAATGAAAGCACTGCCTTGAGATAGAGCCACATTCCAGGTCCCATTTGTCCTGCCATCCACACACACCTCCAGGGAAAAATATTTTGTGCAACTTCACCAGAATACCATAGATTTGCTTTTCTCTCACCGACTCCGCAGACACTGGAGCCCAGAAGCACTGAAATATCTGAGTTACAAGAACATAGGTCTGTTCGGAAGAAGAATTTTACTCCTATTTAAGTAAGCTTTCTCATGCCCCCAGGAAGCAGGTAAAGCCCATTTTTCAAGTAGGAGCTGAAGACATTAAGCACTAAAAGATTATGAATAGCTGGATACAGACCAGAAATTGTTCGAGTCTTTCTTCAGCGCTCTGACCACTGGAGGTAAACTGAGCCCTTAGATGTAGCCCTGCTGACCTGCACCCGGGTGGGTCACACACAAGCCAAGAGACTCTTGTTCTCCCCACCTTCTTCAGGGGACACTGCTGTACCCAGATGGCCCCAAGGATCACTGGCAGGAGCAGCTGGAGATGTCGCTCCTCATTGCTTCACTCCCACGGAAGCCACCATGTGTACAGAGCAGCATCTTGATGTCCCCCATCGGGCCACATCAGACTGTGCGGTGGCTCACTGTGGTGCCCCGCTGGCCTGGGCAGAATGCAGCCCTCTATAGGAGACACATCTAACATCAAGCTGACATTAAAAGCAGACTTAAAAAAAGAAAACCTGCTTAGGGCTTGATCTGCTGTAATCAGCGGAAAGAATCCCAAGGACTTTGATGTGGACCAAATCAAGCCCCTGGAGGATGCTCATGGTAAATCATTATTAATATAATGAGTGCAATTTCTGTGCAGCAGCTCATGCCTCTTTATGGATATATGAAAATTGCCAGCTTTTCACATAAAATGAAACGAGGAGGGAGACAGACCACAGTGTTAGCCAATGAGCCATAGTAGCCACTCTCCTTTCGGTATGTGTACATTTAAAGAAACTGGGCTCTTAAAATGACAGCAAATTCCTCTGGTGAAGCTCCCTCCATTTAGTGCTTTGACATATCTCCAAATCTGAACGGGAAAGCAAGCCCTTTATTCATAGCAGGCAATAAACCACCTGAACACCTGTGCTAGAAAAGACCTGGCAGGTACCCTGCTCCCTTGGTACCTGGATTATTTGCGCATTGTTTATTATATCCCTTGCCTTAGTTTGCATCAATTGTAATCATTTAGGAGGAAACGGTATGATTAACAGTACACAAGCAAACAGCAGGAATTAATCCTTTAAATACAAATACTTCCTTAGTTATGCGATGGTTCCTTGGAAAAAGCAGTGCGGCAAAATCCTCCTTAAGTTTCCTCTGAAAATCACTGCTCAGTCGCTATTTGCTTAATGTAATTCTTGACACAAGCAATTGAGGAGGTATATTATGTGAATAACACCACAGATATAACTCTCAGCACCCATTAGGTGGTGTAATTTCTGACCCATCTTTGGTGTTGGCAGGACTCCCTGCTAGCTTTTAAACAGTAGAGACCAGAATTTCAGTTGTCCAAGACCTAGCTCATCCCCCTCGACTGGATGCCCTGTGTGCCACGGTGGCTCCAGCTGCCCGTGAGAAGCGGGCATGCCAGGGGTGGCTGGCAGCTCCTGACGCAGGTCCTAGAGATGGGGCTCTGCTTGAAAGGGTTCCTTGTGCCCCACACGTGAGGAACCCCTCAGACCTCCACCTCTACACTTATCTCATTAAGCGCGTTTCAGTAGAGGGAATGAAGTGCCATAG
This sequence comes from Pedionomus torquatus, assembly GCA_013398155.1. Taxonomy (NCBI): domain Eukaryota; kingdom Metazoa; phylum Chordata; class Aves; order Charadriiformes; family Pedionomidae; genus Pedionomus; species Pedionomus torquatus. The sequence goes on from VZRU01017263.1 coordinate 456,363, forward strand.
CCGTGGTGTACTATACATTAGCTATAAATTTACGTTTTTCATCATATTCATAGTTGTCAATCTTACAAACAGAGGATGTGGAAAAAGCAGAGCTGCCAGTCTTTTCTCTCTGCCCTAAGGGTACATGAGGTTATCAGACATCCTGTTTCCTCTGTGTTTCATACTTAACCTTACTGTGTTTTCCTTCTTTATTTCCAATGAGATAATGTAAGCAGTTAAACAACATTCTGTTTTCTTTTCTTCTGGCAATATCATCAAGGTAACCTGACTGACTCATCGCTCCAGATTCACACCAGAATTTCCACTGTTCATTGTATAATGAACTCTGTTCCTTGGAGCTTTCTTAGAGCCTTGGCTTTATGGCTCCATCAGACGGTGTAAACTTCAAAGCATAAACCTCTATTAAGATACGACTACTAGTTCAGGAGTGAAAAGAGGGGTTGATTGCTTCCAGAGCATTATGCTGCTAAAAACAGTATTTGCACCAAGCCCTAAATGCAGAAGTACACTTACAGTGGCAACGTTTCTCATCACAGAGCACACACGTGCCCTTCTGGGCTTACTTGGTGTTTGCCCTAAGCGTTTAAAGAAATGTTCACAAATCAACGGGGGCAATTCATGCCACTCCATGACATCTCTAAAAGTTACCTTTTCCCTGCGCTGCCTGTCATTTTCCCCGCTCTCCTTGTTCTTCTTGCTTTTCTGTAAGCACCCCACTCTGATTTTCTTCTTGAAATAGTTGAATGCTCAATTTGTTTTTTTAAAAAAGTATTTCCAGTGGCTTCACTTAAAAATACAAAGTAGTAAAACAAAGCGTAGGTTCCGATTTTGACACTAGTTATTTTACACCAGTGGGAAAGCAAGATCAGAACTGAAAAGTCAAATTTATCAAGCGGAACCCTGCGACGGATGGTGATTTGCCCACATAGTAACAACTGCACAGTTAAGAGACCAAGAGGTTTATGCAGATTTAACCCTAACTAGCAGCCGAACAACTGGTTCGCTACAATAATACTAAATCTTCATTACTCAACAAAAATATAACCAGCAGTTGAGGAATTTAGCGCAGACAGCTTACACATCAGAACCTGATGAGATAATTGTGCCAAAGCAGACTCATTCAAAAGTCTTGAGCATTTCTCCCTGATTTACAGACACGCTTTGTGTCCTCCTTGGCTCAGGTGTTTGAATTAGTAAAATCCCTGGCATCAAGTAAACATACATTTCTGAGTCACCACTGAAATAAAGACTAAAACTGTGCAGCTAACTATTGAATTCTCATGCAGCCAACACCATTCAAAACTACTTGTGTAATTATTATGAGCACAGAAATTTTAAATGCGCACAAATCCTGCATAAAAACTGGAAAATTACAATCATAATTTATCTGATTAAAGCTGCTATTTGCAGCAATTTTGCAACACACAACACTTCAGAATTGGAACACTATGTAATTAAAACTGTTAATTGCAAAAAACGGGCTACTTTTAAGACTATAATTTAACACGGTTCTCTTTATTTGACCGTCTGATTTTAAAGGTTAATGCAGTGACCTAGGAAGCCAGTGTGCCCATTTTAATCGTGCTGGCATTTTGACCAAACATCACTTTAAAGGGAAAAATGGGAGGAAAAATCAAAGCTGGCTTTTCATCCCACTCTTGCCTTCATAAAACGTTCATAGTGAGAACACACAAACCCAAAATCTGCTGACTTTATTAAAACATTAACAAGGTATAGTTAAAACTTTTGTACACTTATGCAAATCATGTTGCTAGAACAAGGGAAAGAGGAGATTCCCCTGGGAGGAAAAAAAAAATTAAAATCAACAAAGTGAAAAGATCAACCGTCCTTCCACAGCATGACAGCAAGACACAAGAGGCAGCAGCTTGGGAATTCAGCAAGATAAATAAAAACCCTCCAAAGTTTAAGTAAATCATGATTTATAAAGCTAATAGATTTAAATGAGGCATATGGCCCCATTCTATATAAAGACTACATTTGCCAGGGGAGAACAGCAGTATTTTGCTGGCCATTCTACACAGATAAGCTACACCTGAGGAGGATGGCCATGGTGGGTACCTTCCTGTGAGCTCTTTGGAAGGGCCACCTCTAGCGGGCCATTCCCGTGATGTCAGGCACACACACCACAGAGGTTTCAGCATCTGAGTGGGTTTAGCCCAAAGCTATCAGCATGATTTGAACCCCAGCCTCACCAGCATGGCTCCAAGGTGGCCCCAGGGGCCAGGACCCCGAGAACTGTGGTAGCAGCGTGCTGAGGTCAGATCTGGCCTCTCCAAAATGATTCCTACACCCAGCAATGGGTGCGGATCAAGCACCAGCTTTGTGGGGGCTAAAACTGCTGTGGCTGTGACCCTCAGTGCCGCCAGGGAAACTGGCACATAATGCCTGCTTTGCATAACCTGCACCTTATTAATGTGCTAGTACCTTGGTGGAGCTTCTAATTAAGCACTGAGTTGAGCTGCACCTATGCTTGGCTCTCATAGCTCGGCAGGAAAATTCCTTTACTTTTGACTTGGCAGTGAGGAAGGGGAGGGGGCAGCATACCATTTGCTTAGTCTTTGTATGTTAATCAGTGTCTAAATTATTAATAGAGAAAAAGAAATTATTTACAAGGTGTTTGACGTAGACATGTCAGAATGTAGCAACACTACTGTCAGGAAAAATACTCATAAAGGGTCGTGATATCTGTCTTGTCTTATTTATTTATTCCAACCATGCCCAGAGACCCCTTTCTCCTTATAGCACCCAGAGAGGCAGAAGGAGACCAAGAGACTGTTAAAGGGCAGAAGAGACCATACTGAGGGTAGGCACCTTTTCTAAATGCTGCACAAGGATGATGGTTGCACTGAGAAATCAACGGTTTACCTTTGCTTTTACTCCTGTTGTAAACATACCTGAAGCTCTGTTTGAAAGAAGAACTTCTGTGGGCACTGGGAACAGTCATAAATTTTATCTTCCTGCCCGTGGACTGCAAAGATGTGCTGCTGCAGTTTGTTTGCCTGTACAAAAACTGAAACGACATGGTACAGTTAATTCTGATTGCTCCACGCTTCTCGTCTTGAACTACACTTTTATGACTGTAAAGACTCTGAGAAGTCCAAGGGTATCTGCCAGAGAAGTGCCCATGCACTTGGTTCAGCAGAATTTCCTTACAAGTAGTCAATTTAGAGTCTCCAGGCTGACAGTCAGCTTACTTCTAACGGAGTCTAAATCCTGTATGGATTTTTGATATTTCACATAAAGCTGACACTGTCCACGGGTAACTGGAAGAACTCAATCATGAGACCAAAGAGAGGACGTCACCGCTCCTGCAGGGAGCCCTGGGCCCACGGCAGGTGCATCAGATGCATTTTTAATGCAGGACAACTGGGCCAGGAGAAGCCTTGATGGCTGGTCTGGAATACACGTGGCCCAGAACAGCATTTCTGGCAGACACACAAATCTGAAAGGGCAGCCTTGTCACAGTTTTTAGACCTTTTAAATGGGCTTTCCGTTCAGTATAAAAAAAACCCATTATGATTTAACTTCACAAATATCATAGCATCTGCACTGTGATTTTGAAATAGCAATTATTCCGATTTTATCGTGTCAAATTTGGAAGTGAAACCTATTGAACCACAGGCATTAGGTGGTTAAAAATGTACCTCGTTTTATTTTTGTCTTATTTTAGACAAATGATTATCAGTATGTGAAAATAGCTGCTTCAGCAGAATTGAACACATATTTCACAAACATATTTGTGGCTGCCCCATCCAGCCTGCCCTTGAACCCCTCCAGGGATGGGGCAGCCACAGCTTCTCTGGGCAACCTGGGACAGTGTCTCACCACCCTCACAGCAAAGAATTTCTTCCTAATATCTACTCTAAATCTCCCCTCTTCCAATTTAAAACCATTACCCCTTGTCCTATCACTACACTTCCTGACAAAGAGTCCCTCTCCAGCTCTCCTGTAAGTCCCTTCAGATACTGGAATGCTGATGAGACAGCTTAAAACAAAGTACTAGGAAGGAATACCTAAGCAGGCCCTCAGACTGGAGTTAGAAAGGTGCCACCACAAGCAAAACAGCCCTAAAAATATCTCTGAGAAAGCAGCTGGCAAAACTGTACAATTGTAAAATATGGTGTTCTCAAGCCTTTACTTACACGAGCCTCACCACTGCGAGTGGACTATGAGCTACCTGGGCCGTAAGGGGTCCTCACTCACATGAGTAAGGGCTTGCAAGAGCAAGTCCACACCTCGCAAGTCCTGTGCTTGGGAACAAATCCACCTTCCAGCCACAAGCTAGAGTTTAAAAGGCTTTGGACTGGGGGGGTGATGCAGCACCCGCTGCATGTGGCAGTGCTGCTCGGTGTCAAACGTCAGAGTGCTGCTCTTCAGAGCGAGTCCCAGTTTCAGACAGGTGATATTTTGAACATTTTCAAGCACAGTATTTCTTTCTCCCAAGGAAAGGGATATAGAATTTTACAAATCCCCTGAGTGTCATTTCTGGCTCAAGCCATGCACGCTGAGGCTTGTCTTGGCCTCCCTGTCTTACCTGTGAAACAAACAGGGCATTTGAATGTGCCTCCCATCCCTTCAAAGCTGTGCTCAATCAGGTGACACAGGAGCTTTGCCGGAGAGTCAAACATCTGGTTACACAGCTTGCACTCATGATTGATGCCTTCCTCTGCAAGGTTCAAATGATACAACTTGTTAGTGACACAGCAGATTAGCGTCGGGGATGCAGCAGTCGGCGAGAAACGCCTCCGCCACCGCGCACAACTTCAAGGACCCACAGACTTTGCCTCATCAGAGAAGTGGGGCGTTCAGGGAGTACAGCCCCCGGAGCATCGAGGGGCACCAATTTTCAGTGGTGCTGCCATCAACCCACCCATCAACCCACAGGCCTGCGCCCAGGCTCGTGGTGACACCGCACCGTCCCACCTCACATCCTCCACAAAGGGGAGCATCCCTGCTCCGGGTATAGATTATTAAATGGTCAAACATCTGAAGCATTTGAAAGCATTTGAAATTAATTTAACTTCTACTCCTCAACCAACAACACTGAAAGCAGGCTGAAACGCCACCTTCATCTCAGACTACCCTGCAAACATACAGGAAAGAAAGACTATCAGAGAATAGCAGGAGCCCAGAGCAGAGCGTCAGTCTTAATTTTGCATCTCTTGGCTTCTTCTGAGCTGAAGAGACCACTGAACGTATTTAAATGTCATTTAAAAGTGCAATTTCCATGTCATATATCTTAAGTGTTGAATATACAGGGTCCATCTTAATTGCTCCTATATTGTAGGTGAACTCACAGGGAAATAACAATAATTATTCCTGTTGTTTCAAGCCTACCACTTTTGTAAGGTGATATGTTTCTCTGTTTACAGAAGTTTGAGGCTCTGGGTGCAGCTGAGCCTTTTTCAGAAGTACTAAGATCATATTAAAGCAATTTTCACACATAAAATTAAACAGTCCTTTGGTTTTCTTAAAGGGAAGGTGGGAGTTGCAGAAGTTTAGACAACATAATGTATAGTTTACATAAATCAGAAAACACCTTAAATTTCTGCCTTCAGAAGCACAGTCTTTACTTACAGTTGCTTTAAATTAGCTTTTTAGATCTTTAGAGAGGCTAAACAGAGCACAATTACTGTTTTCTGTAAGGCCTTTGGTATTCTCAGGATCCAAAAGCCCTTTTACCATGCGGGGAGTTGGCTGCCAGGGTGGGCAGGCAGCAGGGCTCTGTGTGGGACACTGGGCGGCTGGAGGCAATTCCCAGGGCATGTGGGCCTTGAAGGACCCTCCATGCCATGTGAAAAATAACAATTATTAAAGAAAATATCTCCATACAGCAGCACGTGGTGGCAGTGAGCTGGCTGTGCCACCTCTGGGCACGCATGTGGCCATGTGTGCTGTGGCCACCAGCAGTGGTGGCACGCAGGGTGAGAGCAGAGCACCAGGGCTGGGGTGGGGAAAGGGGATGCAGGATGGGGGTAGGTAAACAGGCGGGTCGGGAAGGAGGTAAAAAGAGAAAAGGAAAGGGAGGAAGGAGTCAGAAACATAAAGATGAAAGGGCTTGGTGGCCCCACAGCAGCAGCTCCACAAATTCCCTGGGCAGGCATAACTGTGGGCAGGGATATTTCCAGGATGCAACGAGGTTTGCAGTTCTCTGAGCAGCCACCACAGATGAGCACATCATCCCTCGCTGAAGGATGGCCTTCAAAACCTGCCCCTCTCCCCTTGCAGTAGCGTAAGGCTGGCTTCTCGCATAAGACCCTTGACTGCAAAGTTTGGGCTTTGTGTCATCTTTGCCAGCTGCTCCAGAGGGGAGGAAAGACAGGGAAGGGGTAGGTGCCTTGTGCCGAGCATCCCGCGCATGCCCAGCCACACGCCTGTGTAGAGCAACCGCACGATGCAATAAACCTGGGGAGGACAAAGCAGGTACTGGGGGGAATGGAACAAATTCCTTCCATGAGTAAATCAGAGAAATCATGTTTGACATTAATTTTCTACCCTCCACATACTGGGTATTTGGAAAACATTGATTCATGTACAGCCTATTGTCCTGTGCGAGCGCGTGTGTTCATAAATACGGATAGACACATACTGCTGATTAGATGACTGCTCCTTTTGCAGCCTAAATACCTATAATTTCAGTAAAATTAAAAAAAAGCCAACAATGCTCAGCATTTCAATTGAAGTATATTCTTACCAGCTTGATATGTTTAATTAGGTAACAGAGATTGTGCGTTTTCTTGGCTGATCCCTGCAGTATTTTAAATAGTTAAACCCATAACAAACAAACTAAAACTCGAATGAAAAATAATAAAACATAATGGGTTCCTGCAGATCTGGAAATTTATCCCACTCGAGGCAAGACCTTTTGATTTGCAAATCCACTTCTGAATTATAAGGCCTTCTCCTCACCGGTGGGGGTTTTTATTCCACTCCCACAGGAGTCCATTATGTATTTCTTGTGTCTATAAAACCATCCAGGAAGAAAAAAGGGGGGAAAAAGTACCATGGTTAGCATGACAAACGTTTCTCTTTTCATGCATGTGTATTCAAAATATGAAAATGCCCAAAGATATAGATAGAATTGCTGCTATAATCACTCTCTCCTCTATGGCATTTTACAGCATATTATTTTACACAGAAACACGGCGCATGTATAGGGATACTCAGTCACCTTTGGAAAATAATTCCCTGAATTATAGAAGATCATATAGGTACATGGAAGGTGGCTTTTTGACAATGCAGTGTGACAGCCAAGGCTCCAGAAAAACATGTGGCACTGGGTGTCAGCAACTGAAAACATAGCATCATTGCCCTCGCTTTTATTCTCCCTCTTTTTTTTTTTCTCTCTCTTTTTT
>VZRU01017263.1:463753-477580 GCA_013398155.1 Pedionomus torquatus
CTTTTTTTTTTTTTTTATCCTTTTTCAAACATGCCAAGCATCTATGAGAGACCTACATAACTCAAGTGAATTATGCAGCCCCTCTCATTTGTAAAATAAAATGCAGATTTTTACAGCTTGCTGTGCTAGATCTTCTCCCATTTCTCCATAAGTGTATCTGTGCAGGGATCAACTGATTACAGGACTAAAGGAGCAACACACAGCAAACAAGAATCTTGGGTTTCTGACCTTCCCCCCCCCGCCCCCTCCCCCTTCTTGAGCCCAAAATAATAAGCATTAATTTTACACTTCATTTCTCAAAAAAATAATAGGATGTGCTCTTGTTTAAAACAAGCAGGCCTGCTGGATTCTGTCAGGCTGAAACTATGTCAGGCCAAAAGAGGAACAGAGCGCTTTGTGTAAAAGTATCATGGGGAGATGATAGTATCCTGTAATGTTTTCAGTACCTACTTTTGTCTCCAAAAGCATTTGATCCCTGGCAGACACATACTTATTTCCATACTGGTCTTGAGGGATGCCGGTAGGAATGAGAGCTGATTATCTGAATCCTGAAGGTGAAACCTGGGTGGTGCCCACTGATGTCAAAGGCAGGCATTTGTATAAATTTGGAGGTACATAATTTACTGCCTGTTAGCCAGGATTAGCAGGCTGCGCAGACCCAGCTGAACCGCGGCGGCGAAGCACGAAGCTCATTGTTCCCAAGTTCGGGTGCCTTTGCAGGATGGTTGTAAATACGGTGGTTGATAGGGTGCTTGGCAGCACTTACCCTGCCGTTCTGCCCATTTTAGAGTGGGAATATGCTTCTCCATGAAGCTATTTCTGCTGCAGCAATGTGCATTTAATACATATTACAATGAGTCTCCAAGCCTCTAAGAGAACCGACACTGGCAGCCTCCTGGCGAGGATGCAGTATAATTAATAATGCTGTATTAAACCCATGTACTGTATCAGCTGCATTTCTAATTATAACTATATTAATGGCAATATAGAAGTATGCATTAACACTGTCATGTACCGACACATTATCACACCAATAGCAAACAGGAGGTTTGAACAATAAAAATCAAGATGCCATTGTCTTTCCTGTTAGTTAAAACTTCTCTCTTCAACTTGATTTAATAAAGCAAAATTTTCCCTTATGGAATAACTGCAATAGTCCTAATTTGCGAGATCGTGTAAGACAATCTGATGCTCGCTCCTGACAACAACGTGTACATGCTGAACTATAGCTTCCCAGAACAGTATATTTCTACTCCGCTGCAGCAAATTAAGGCAATAAAAGGGAACATCTTCCCCGTACTCAGATGGACACGTCCATGAGTTAACCACACTTTTAATGAACTTTGAAACACTGTAATTCAATGTAACAAAGCATTAATATACTGTGTTCACAGAGAACCTTCTCCTGTCCATTAGATCATAAATCTGGTAGAATTAAATGGGCCGTGCCAGGAGTGCTCTAATTATAATAGAAATAAATAGAAATTGGAATGAACACAGGGAAATGAAATTAAAACTGCATGGAACTATTCTGTTTATGCAATTCATTTCCCAATAAATAAGTACGCAGAGGGAAAAATTTATAATGTAAGAAAAACAGGAGCTTCCCCAGCAATTTCCTTTATGTGGCTGCGAAGAAGGAAGGGGCTGGGACCAGGGTAGGATGACAGTGATGAACACCCCTGCCTCCAAAACAAAGCCTGTAGAGAACCACCTCGACCCCCTCACCTGACTGGCACGACTTCACCACTGGTTTTCATTAAAAACAATCCAACAATGGAGGTAAAGCCAAGGCCTGAGAGAGAACATGATGCAACTGCTATGAGGGGATGCCAAATTTGCAGCTGCTCACATTGGATGAAGATGATGTCTGTCATAGGGATGACATTTCTTCATCGCCATTGCTGTCTAAGCCCCTGACCTGCTATACAAACCATTTGGACCACATCGCTCCATTACATTTTTGTAATTAATCCCGGAGGACATAGCTGAGCCCTTCCCTCGCTGGCAGGGTGGCTGCAGGGCGAGTGGACCCCTCGATCCTGCCCTGGTACAGGTGGCACAGAGCTGCTCTGTGGCACGGCGCCCCGGCGATTAGGCAGCCCCGGTGGTGAAATGCAGCGGATTGATGGTGTGGCAGCAGAAATGTCACCTGGGGAGCTGGGTGCCGTCCTCCCAGGGATGCTGGAGGTCAGTTACTATGGCAACGCCGAATGAGCTCAACCTTGTAACTGACCCTTATCTTTTTTTGATCTGTGGCCCACTTGGGACCTTGGCTGGAAATCAACTGGAAAATAATCTGGTCACATATCAGAAAGAAAACTATTTATACTTATTTATCCAGGTAGAGCTCATATCTCCCTTTGACGACTCTGCCAGACTAAAGACACCCGTCATGTTCCCGCAGCGTTTCATGCAGCTGTGCAGAAACACCCAGCTCTGTGCTGCAAGAAACCATGCCAAACAAGACCACCCCCCCCGCCACCGCCAAACACACACACAAACTGCCACGGCTGTCTGTGCTCGTGGCTCCACTGATATATTGCCAAAATCTTGCCTTGCTCGAAGCCCCTGACTTGCCTGCGTGGATAAACATACACCTACACCCCTTCTTGGGTGGTTTAATATTTTATGTTGGTATCTGCTACTCATATTCTTTTGTGCTTTATCTCTCCACTGAAATATGATTCTGCTTTGAAATATATTTATATGATCTAGAATGGCACAACGCTGATGTCTTTTATGAGCCGAAGATTGTTTAATAAAATCTTGCATTCCTGCTTCATCCTTATGACAATTTTACTATTATAAGTTTTCAAGGGATATGAGAGCTGTCCACTGTGGTTAGAAACATCACTTTAATGAAAAATGATAACACAGGGACTTGAATTTTTCTAGAAACCATGTATTTTTTATCTATATTTTTGTTGGTTTTCCTTACATTTGCTTTTGGATGAGACTGATTAAAATGAGTTCTGGTCTTCATGGTTTTCCAAGGGATGGGCAGCCTGGACAAGAGTCCGACAGCATGAAGTGGCTCTTGCTGTTCTCCAGCTGGGGAAGCTCTCCAGGGGAACAGGATTTGGGAAATCAGGGAAGATACTGGGAGGCAGGACCTGCTGACAAACATGGGTGCTAGGGGAAGCATCTATGGATTCCTGGTAACAAATTCCAAGGCTTGCTGTGATGTACTCCTTACACTCATCTGTGGCCTCAAAAAGGTATTCTTGTTCAGGCTAAATTAGCCTAACCATACAACAGACTTTAAACTCTTTTCATCATCTCAGGGGGCCTCAAGCTCAAAATATGCAGAATTAGATGACAAATTATTTATAGGGTAGCTTGTAAGTTCACTGCCTCCAGTACATGTCAGTCCACTGCAATATTAAAATGACCATTAAAAAGAAGCACGATCCCAGAGGGACTCGGGATGAGATTGCAGGGAGTTTCCCACTGACTGCAACGGCGGGTCCTGTGCTGCTCCAGAGCCCCCACCTCCCTCCCAGCCGTGGGGCTGCCTGCTCCCCCACCGCACCGCTTGCCTGAGGGGAAGGCTGAACCTCAGACACAAGAGTTGGGTCTGCTGAGCCCATCTTCATCAGCTTAATTTTTGGTTTACAAGGAAAATAAAATCTGAAAGTTCAAAGGAGTTCACAGAGTTGTGCATCATCTATCTGCTGCCTGCAGAGCCCCAGAGGGACCCTGCCTGCAGAGCTTTATTTTAGATTTAGATATTAATCTGAGAAACTGCATAAAGATAATTTATAGAAATGCACAGTAACTTCACACTCTAGCAGCCTTCCTCTGAAAAGGCATTTTTCAAATAGCCTATATTAAAACTTCTTGTGGACTAAAGTCTGATGTGTCTGGCTGCTCCTTCACAATTGTTCATTATGGAATAACTCCAGTGGCTCCATGGAAATACAAAATCTGTACAGGAGAAGAAACACATGTGGCTTTTGAGTGTGCGAGCCTGGATAAAACTAATGAACCCCTAAGAACGGCTAGAGGTTAATAAAAACATGGCATTCCCACACAACTCAACCTTAGTCATGTATATTAATGTTTTGATATGTTCACAGCTGTACTATTTCCCATTTAATGCTGATACCTGGTGGAACTAAAGGAATGCAGCCCTGAATCCATGCCCATGGCCACACAACTGCGTGCCCTGTACTAACCTCCCTCATGCCATCGTGTCACCTAATAAGCCTGAATATCTCTTATTGCTCCCTGTCTCTTCTCCATGCTCTTCTCTTCCCTGCATTGCTATGCACCAGGAACATGTCTGTCCTCGGATCCTATTGACAATATCATACCAAAGAGCTCAATACAGACCAACTGCAATAACTAGTATCTACTTGGCATCTATTCTTCTTGTGAAATTAAAAATTAAAATTAAAACATCATTATATTCTTATTAAACATCCCACTGGAATATACCAAGTGCTTTTGAAACTGCTTTAAACTGAGTTTAAATGGGTGTAAAGACCTTTTTACTTGTTTTAAAGGCCTGGCATGTTCCCCAGCCTCAGCACGAGAGCCACTAGAGCTGCAAGGTGTCCCCCCCATATCACATCCCACCCAGATCTCCTGCAGTCCCAGCACACTTTGACCATGGTCACGCAGACTCCCCCAGAGCTCTCCCAGAGCTGCCAGGACTGGAGCAAGAGCTGCCAAAACCAAAGCCTTCCCCCTTCCCTGCAGCCCCCTCCCCTGCCCGGGCACAGAATGTCAGCCACCTGCAGCCAATGCTTCAAAGCCAAAGGCTGGGGGCATTTTCTTCCACCCAAAGGCAGGTTCCTGGGGTTCATCACCCAAATGGGTGGGGATCCCCGTCACGGTGTCATTCAGCCCTGATTGCCAGCCCCCTTGGCTGGCTGAGCCCACTCCAGGTAGCACACGGTGTATTTTAAACATGTAAAGTCCCACTGATGTGTGTTACTGATCTTCAGATTAGTTTCCCAAGTACACATTGACATGATAGACTATAAACCTATCGTGTAAATAATCATCAGATTAATGGTCTCTAATAGTATATAATTAACATGACAGACAGGCTACAAGCCAGTTGTTGTCAACTACACCCAGCAACACAGAGAGTAGGAGAAAGCTGTAAACCAGTTCCACGATAGCATCAGGAAAGCAGAAAAAACGGTAAAAAAAAAAAAAAGAGATAAAAACGCAAAGAAAGTGAATAGGCTTCTAAACGTATCATTTAACAGAGAAACATTAAAGGTTCTTTTAGGCATCAAAGTATGAAAAATGTCCAACTTTTTTTTGGAGGGGTGGAGTTGGTAGAGTTTTATTTGCATCAACAAAGTAAAATTCAGTTACCCCTGTTGTTGGTGGGATGCCTTTCAGGTGAGTACAGGGGAACCGGTGTGAGGGGCTTTATTCTGATACTGTGAATTCTGCATAAACGTGGAAATAGGTATCAAGTAATATAAACTTTAGAGCAGTATCAGCTACGGTCAAATTAAAGCTTATATTAATATAGATATCTGGGAAATGATGCAGTGGGCATAAATTATAGGTGCAAATGAAAACCAACCGTGAACACGATTTCTGTTGCAGATGACCAAATGGCTTGGAGGTGACCAAATGCTGCCCTCCTGTAATGTGGGAGCAGCTTGCACCCATTTATTCAGATTAAGCAAATGCATTTGTTTTAAATATGAATTCACCTTATTTTCTTATTGAGAAACAGTACTGCTAGGGAAAAGCCTCTGAAAAGCAATCACTCATGGCATTGCTATCAGATTATGGACCAAAACTCTAAAATTCTTCTTTAAAATATATGCAGATGAGTCAAAAAATTGAAGTATCTCTCAGATTTTTATTGGGGGGGGGTGAAGATAGTTACCCAGCTATCTTGACCTGATGGTTTAGCACAACTGCACAGAAGCTTATTTGTTGACAGAAGGGCTGAACACACGTCACAGCCTGGTCCCAGAGAGGCTCCTGTCCCCAACCCCTACCCTGAGGCGCCTCCCTCACTCCCTCTCCCCAGGGACTAGGGGGGGAGCTCAGGGACACAAACCGGTTATCGGAGCTGACAAAATGAGATGCCGTTGCCGACAGGGAGAACCAAGGGTGACTAAATAAGGCCTGGCTGGCTAAGATAGGTGACTGATTCTGCATGGCATGAATATCTCTCAAAGCTCGTTAAGAGTAAATACGCCCAAAAGAATGAAAAACCCCTATCAGGCATATTTTAAGTCAGGAATCCTAAGGTGCAGTAACACATGATATTCCTTAAGGCAGTCAAAAAGAAGAATCTGCATGAAAACAAGAAAATATCTTAAGCATCTCCGCATTATGCAGACATATATTCTTGTACTGTGGGAATATGCACAAGTGAATGTACAGAGCATCTCCCATTGATGTTGATGGGATTTGCTTGATTAACGCTCCACAGTCCAGGTGGAAATCATACCCTGTAGCAGCTTCCTCTCAAATAAAAGGAAAAGCTGTAACCGAGCACCCTTTTGGAAGAGATCTCACTGCCAGGCAGTGACAGCATAGCACAGACTGTAAAGTCACTCTCGGCAGCATTTATCTAGCGTAAAAACATTGATTACGATACATAAAACCTAATATCAAACTAATATCACCTTTACATTTCTTCTTTGTTCTGCAGGTGAGCCAGCCAGCTTGGACCCTTCACATATGATCTAGAGCTGGATTTATCCCACGCAAGGAGCTGGACAGGCAGCACCCAAACAGTCGTCCGGGCTCTCGGCAGAGGGCTACATTCACGCATCCCATGCAGCCACACGGAGCAGCAGCAGGTTGGCAACATGGGCAGAAACCTTCTTCCAGGCTCCTAAACTCAAAGTACTTTGGCTTTCACCTTTGTAAACAAATCCCTTTCTATTTTATGATGTGAGTAGTTCAGTCAGGCATACGGCTGTTGGCAGATATGCTGTCACTGCACAAGACGGCCAGCTTGGTTCTATTTATTTTTTAGAAACACATTTTCTTCATTTTGTATGCCGTTAGCTTTTTAATCCATTACGGAAAGCCATGTGCAAACTCTTACGCTGTAGACAGACCCCAAAGAACACACGAGGGCTGTGACAGAAGAAATAGTGTAAGATACAAGGAAAGTCTGAATTTTTGCTCAGATAAAGCGATCTGGAAACGCCGACCCTACGACGGTGCTGAAGAAGCCCTCTTTCTGCCGTGGGAAAGCACGAGCACGCCACTATCAAAACACAACAACATCCAGGAGGATCTGACCACTTGTTAACAGCAGGGCTCCTACACAGCTATTTTTGCTTAAACTCCCCCAGATCTCAGACGCACAGCATTGTACAGGTTTCCTGAGCTCTCTTTGACTCCACTTATTCTCAGAAGTTACTTTTTAAAATAAAAAGGAAAAAAAAAAAGAAACAAACAAGCCCCAAGGCCCTGCCCACAAGGAAGCGCTAAGCAGTTCCCAGCGGCAGAGGGTAGGGAGGGCCAGGCAGGACAGGACCTTCAGGAGGTGGGTCCAGTACCGGCCTGGAGCCAGACTGAGGTGGTTGAGATGATTGAGGAAAGGTTCAGAGGTGCCGTAGGACGGCTGTAGAGAAGGGCCTGATGTGCATTCATTGAACTTGAAGCAGATTTTGGGGTATGCACCCAATAAGACCAGATGAGAAGGAGCACATTCCACAGCCCTGCAAAAAGTTACTGAGAAAGAGGGAAAAATGAGAGAAAAAGATCAAGCTGGTTTTCAGCTGCTCCCTCAAATAAAGTAAGATCCTAAATCAAGCTGTCACAGAGTCCCCATTTGAACCAAAAAGGAGGAAAAAATAATGGTTTGTCAGAGACCTGCTACCCACCATTTTATTCCTCATTTTTCTCGTGAGTTCTTACTGTAAGCTCCAATTCAACTTTCAGCATTAAGAATTCGGCATTTGCTCCTGTTACCCCAGAGAGGTAGGGAAGATACAATCGTATATATGCAAAATAGGTAGGCACTCTGATAACAATACTTTGCCTGTAGGCAAAAATTGACTTTTTAAATGGCAGCCACTACAGTAATGTTAGCCTAAGACCCGCCCTTGCAGGATTTTCCTCTACTAAGCGAAAACAAGTTACACAGTGAAAGGAAAGGGAAGGAATTTGGGTGCAAGATGGGAAGCGGTTTTGTGGGCAGGTGGCAAAGCCAAATCTTAAAATAAATGACCAGTATGATCGAACTCTAAACACACCTGCCATGCAGACACAGAGAGGGCGAAATAGCACTTCTGCAGCTGGAGGGTCAGCCAGCAGCTTGACCAAGCTCTGTTGCCCAAAGCCCCCAGTGCCCGTGCCCCTTCCCAACCAGCAGCACCTCAAGAGCCCTGGCCTTGGGACACCTTCCACGCACAGCACAGGAGGGGACAGATCGAAACGGGTGATCTAAGGAACTCGTGGCAGACTGTGCTTATTCTTTACGTTTCTATTCCCTATGATTACCAACAGAAAACACACTAGTGCCCAAGGGAAAGTGTTAGAATGGGGCTCCCATTCTAATCATACCTGAGGTTCACAATTGCTGAGGGGAGCAATTTGGGACACATGGGATGCCCCTGGTGCCACCTGTGTGGTACCTGAGCTCCCCTGTCAGGCTGTGGGAGCTGTGCCAAGGGCACCCAGCCTGATCCTGAGCGACCACTCTTGTCACACAACGGCACCACCGGGTCTTGGGCACATCCCGGGAAGCCGCACACAGGCAGCGCGGCACACACAACAGTTGAATCTTTGCAGCCAGATGAGCATCAATTACGCATTATATCAAAACCCAAAATGCTAGAGCATGGAGCAGGCAAATGAAAGAAGCAGCATGAGCAAAACAAATGCCAAAGAAATGAAAAATATGTCCAAAACTGTGACAGAGCGCTTGGCTACTTTTCATGTGACATCGTCATTGTCTCTCATTGAAGATATCAAATACTTGGGAAGAGATTACAGAAATATTCAAAGATACAATATTTGTATTTTGAATGTTAATTTGACACAAAGGAGTGTGCATGAGGGAATGTTTATAATCAGCACTCCAATAAACTCACAAATGACTCTAGTATTTTATAAGCTTGTTAGAAACAAATCACTCCCTTAGCTTATATTTACTTACTGATGAATCATAAAAGGCCTCAATACACAAAGAGTAAATTCAAAAATGTTTTCCTCTTGTTTTATCTTCTATGACAATGCTGAAACCCTCTTGTTCAGGCTGTGATTCCCAACCATGTCCCTTACAGAATCACAGCTTGATATGGGGTTGGAAGGAACCTCTGGAGATCATCTAGTCCAAGCCCCCTGCAAAGCAGGTCCGCCTCGAGGAGGCTGCAGAGGAACTTGCCCAGGCGGGTTTGGGAACCTCCTGGTTTTATGGCTAAATATCGATTTCCCCACAGGAGCAGAGGCAGTGTTGAACCTTGGTTTCTGCCTCCAAATCCCCTGTAAAATAGTTGCCCTGGTCTGAAGCTGAACTGCGGTAGCTGGTGTTGCCTCCTGCCGTGGCGCTGCCTGGAGGGGCAGCAAGGGGAGCACGTCCAGTTGTGCGAATTCACGCGCAGTGAAGGCACAGACTGATTGCTCAGTCCCCTGCACACCTCCTGGAGCAACAGACAGGACAACAGAGCAAAAGCATATGAGAAGAGATCCTGCAATATATTAATAAACCTGCAACTGTCCCGAACAGCCATATGAACCGCAGAACACATCAACTGCTTCCGTCAGCCTGCAAAGGCACAGGCGAGGTGTCAGTACAACACAGGACCAGTTGCCACCCAAACACCCTGCATATGTCACTGCAACAGCCCCAGAACCGACCACAGTTGAAAAGCCCTCTTAGTTTTTTTAAATACCCCATGATCCTCCAGCGGAGGGCCACGAAGATGCTCAGAGGGCTGGAACACCTCTCCTATGAGGACAGGCTGAGAGAGCTGGGGCTGTTCAGCCTGGAGAAGAGAAGGCTCCGGGGAGACCTTCGAGCAGCCTTCCAGGGTCTGAAGGGAGCTCCAGAAAAGCTGGAGAGGGACTCTTTGTCAGGGAGTGTAGTGATAGGACAATGGGAAACAGTTTTAAATTGGAAGAGGGAAGATTTAGATTAGATATTAGGAAAAAGTTCTTTGCTGTGAGGGTGGTGAGACCCTGGCCCAGGTTGCCCAGAGAAGCTGTGGCTGCCCCATCCCTGGAGGGGTTCAAGGCCAGGCTGGATGGGGCTTGGAGCAACCTGGTCTGGTGGGAGGTGTCCCTGCCCAGGGCAGGGGGGTTGGAACACAATCTTTAAGGTCCCTGCCAACTCCAACCATTCTGTGATGCTCTAATGCAATACATGTCCTGTTTATGTGAACAACATAACATCTACACCTTCCAAATGCTATTTGTTATACACCAGCTCAAACCAATAATGCTCCAGTTGTGAGCACAGGAGTCTGGTGCTAGCCATCAACTCCAGGCAGTAGCTGTGCCGTGGTACCTATTTGTGCCATGATAGCTGGATTTCAGAATTAATTGCTTTGTAGGTCAGCACGCTGGATTCATAAGTGGTAAGTAATGCAAATGGAGAGAAACAGAAGTTGGCAGAGCAATGCCTCATTTTTCTCACGCAACTAAGTGCTGTGCACAGTAATGGGAGTGATGGGGATACTTGCCTTTATGCTCTTATTTACCCAATTAAAAGAATATGGGAATATTCTAACACAGGTTTTTACTTAATGTACAGTTAAGCATTACACAAACATTTTATTGTGGTCTTTAAAGATGATCTATTTACAGTAGCTGAAAAAATCACACACGGCATTGAAGCGTAAGTGCTTGTGGTAGACAGAAATGCAGAGCAACTTTGCAGAAGTAAATGTAACAGGCTTTTAATCTAGATGGCCCTGTTGCTTCACGCACAGGCATCAAACACATCTTCACCATCCTTTAAAGATGAACCAAATGCTGCCACGGACCAAGCTGGCTGGACACACATCAGATTTGTAATGGCACTAAGATGCTGAAGCAAGT
This sequence comes from Pedionomus torquatus, assembly GCA_013398155.1. NCBI lineage: Eukaryota > Metazoa > Chordata > Aves > Charadriiformes > Pedionomidae > Pedionomus > Pedionomus torquatus. Next base: position 474,746 of record VZRU01017263.1, read on the forward strand.
ACGCACAGCCAGGCTACCTACCCACAGCCCCATCATCTGCTGGCACCACCGGAGGGCAAGGCTGTGAACTTGGGAGCAACGGCATGAGTTTGCGGCTGCTCACCTGATGCCCGTTGCAGGAGACCACAGCAGCTTCCCATAAGGTTTTGAGGCAGTTTCTGTAACGTGCCTTGTGCCAGGCCCCATGGTCTCTGCAGGATGCTGTGAATTGCTGCAGTATTGCAGAACACATCAACAGAAGCTGCCTGAATTCACACAGACCCTGCTAACCTAACATGATTCAGGTATGTATTGAGCTGAGCCAATTAATTATTACAAACATACATTACCTTACAGCTTAGGATTCACATTTCCAGAGTAGGTTATAAAATGCTTTTATTTCTAGAAATTTTGATGGCAGCCATGAGACCAATGTTATTATTTTTTAACTAGTGCATGAGCCGTAAAGTGTTGTAGAGGAATTCACTAAGAAGTGCAAAGTTGACAAGAGAGATGCTTTCAAAACCTGCTAATCCTGGAAAGTAAAACTCAGGGCTCCAAAGCCAATGCCACGTGGCTCTGCTGCAGCACCTTTGGTGCTCCTCTAAAGGGACAGAGACCACCAAGCCATGGAGCTCAGCTCCTTCAGCATCTCATCAGGTTTGTTTAACAGTGAAATCACGTGGACAATTACTGATACACAGACAACCGAGCACCTCTTTCAGAAACACAACTAGTGCACAAAAAGCATCAAAACTTTTCTCCTGGCCTCCCACATCTCTTCCTCTTGCCTTTGGTTACAGCCAGTACCCCGGGCAGTAGCGCACGTGCTTTGGTCAACGTACACAAGATAGAAGTACACTTGCACTTTGTGAAAGCCACCTTGTAGAGGAAAGAGGGGCAGCTGGGACAGCTGTGGGTGGGCTGTGGTTTCCCCAAGCCAGTGGTGGCTTGGAGCTGGCCTCTGCCCGCTGCCCTGGCCTAGGTCAAACCCATCTCCTCATCTGCCACATAACTGATACAGTCTGCCGTGCCAGGCAGTGGGACTGTGCCCATCGTGCCCAGACAGCACACCTTGAAGACTCCACCAGAACAATCCAGTCCTCCAACAGCTGGCAGGACATGGAGGGCACAGCTCAGCCTGGCTCTGGGGCTGACCCTGCCTCCAAGCCTGGCCAATCTCCTTGAGGAGGGGAGCGCATCCGCTCTTTTCAGCCATGACCAACACCAACCATCTTCAGTGCAAATGGTGACAATCCCAGAGCTTCCTGGCAGGGATTTGCTGGGCCCAGCGTTGCTGGCAGTGCTGTGCCACCCTGCTGCCTGCACAACATGCACAGGGAAACCCCAGCCTGGCTGCTGGGATCTGGCTCATAAAACAACACCAAAAGCAATTTCAGAAGGATCACAAAACCTGCAACGTCATTTATGTTCTTATTTTGCAGGTGCTAAAAGCCACCAGTACCACCCTATTCCTGCCACACACAAGGGTAGTCAGAGGAAGAACTCCTGGCAGTCCTCTTGTCACAAGCGGGTCACTCTGCTGGCATGTCCCCATTCAGCACAGGCCTGCGCCAGCACTCACTCATCCCATGGCCACACACTGGGGTAGTGGGGAGCACTGGCAGCAGCAGGACGCGCTGGTGGCAGCCAGCAGGGACAGGGACAGCACAAGGGGGTCACACACCTGCCTGTCCGACCTCTGAAACAATATTTGAGCCCAGGTGTCCCATCGCCAGTAATGACAGGGTCTTCACTCACATGCGCAGAGTTTAAATAACCAGTGAGGAATTAAAGTGTTTTCATCGCACCGTTTGGCTTCCTTTTGCTTTCCAAAGCAAAGGATGTATTAATACAGATTTTTAAAAGAATTAATTATCACCATCATCAAGTCGAGCTCCCCGGTGCCTCACTGTCCAGCCCATACCCTCTCTGCTTCCAGTGAAGGATCTGCCATCTCTGCACCGTCCTCGTGCTTTGGAGCCTTAAAGCACTATTAAAATCAATTCACTTGGTGTCAAAAGCTCTCATTCTTCTTGCACCCACCAGTACAGCTGCAGTATTCATCAGATTTTTACCACCAGGATTAATGTTATAAAATGTCACTTGCTACAGTAAAATTTATCAACATTATTATATACCATAGAAACTGCCACCACAGACAAATGCACTACATTAAAATTTTGTCTAGAGCTCCCTAGAGGAAACATTTGCTGCAATTTGTATAACAGTTTATATATTTATGCTATTTAATGGTACAAAGCAATAATTATGACTTCATTCACTGATAAGCAACAGCATTATATAAATCAGACGCGGATTTAGAACATGCCAGCTTTGTCACTGGCCTACTACTTGTAAATTATGTTGCTGTTAAAAAAAAAAAAAATCTAAGCAAATATGAGTTAGCAGCAGGAAGCTAATAATGTGCCTCCAGCTGTTCCAGTTAACCTGCAAATGTGGCCATCTGCACCTCAGGAGAAAAAGAAAAGGAGAGATAGAGGGAGGGAGGAAAAGGAGAGAGGAGAGAAGCTCCCGCCAACGCCAGCACAAAGCCTAGGCCCTGAGCAGTAGGAATGACCTTGCTCCTCATGACCAGACAAGCACATATTTAAAATCAGAAAAGTTACTAAAGAATAAAGGACCTTTTCTCCCCTAGACCCACAGAAAAAAAAAAAAAAATCAGAAAAAAAAAAGTCTTTTCCACTGCCTTTTTTCTAGAACAGGCTGTCTTTCACCTCTGGGGTTATTATTTACTGCATTGCAGGTTTGACCAATGAACAGGTTTTCCTTACAACTTCTGCTTTTCATTTCTACTTTTTAACACCTCTTCACAGACCCATCTTGTATTATTGG
>VZRU01017263.1:477815-502815 GCA_013398155.1 Pedionomus torquatus
AAAAAAAAAAAAAAAAAGTGGTCATTGTAATAGATTTATTCCTGCTTCAGACAATTTAAAATGGATCTGCAGGGCACAAAGGCTGAACTATTAAACAAGACCAAAATTCTCAGATAGAAAGTCACAGATCTGGCAGTGCACAGCGTCTTCACTCCTACCTTTGGGTTCAGGGGGATGAGGTGTCCTCAGGACGTGCGAGTAGTGTTCGCTCAAAGATTATTTTATAAGAGACTTCTGTGGAATCTGGGTCACAAGGAACTGTCACGAAATATTCCCTTTGACATTCATCCACTCACTGAAGAGACAGTGGCTGAAAGTGCACGTCCTCTACATCATTACACTTTGGTAATTTGACAGCGGTTTAATACTAACAATTCTCCAAGATCCTTGTTACTGAGGGCTCCCCAACACCTCTCCGAGACAAGGACGGGGAAGGCCTCAAAGGATTTTTAATTATTTTTTTTTTTCAAGAAGGTCTGACTCTGTAAAACAACGAACTTAATTCCTGTGAAGGTACCAGGTCAGGGAGGTCAGCACACCTCGCCGGAGCTGCACCGCTCCGCTGTGTCTTTGTACTGCCAACCCGCGCCCCCGCTGCCCCAAAAAAGCTTTGTTCTGACACAGGTTAACAAAGCAGCAGTTGGCCCTGTGATGCTTAAATAGACTCAGGATTACCATCACTCCAACTGAAAAAAAAAATCTCACTCATTCCAAAATTAAGCCATCCAGTTCTTTTGTTTCCTCATTTTAGATGCACATCTGCTTGCACCAGTTCAAGCGCCGTCATTTTAATAAAACTCTTAAAATTCTGCAGGCTGCCCAGTATCAAACCTTGTAGACCCTGATCTCGTGGGCAGGCAGCATGAGCTCCGCAGAACGCATCACGGTCACAGAACAGGGGATCGACACGGACCCGACAGCTATTATTAGATTTTCACCGAGGAAACGTGATTTATTTTCATTCCGGTTTTTGTAACTATAATTCATTCCAATGCTAACCCCATTTACAGGGATTTATAACTCACTTGAAAGACTAACTTAGGCATACATAATTTCAAAAGAACAAAACCTTGTTTACTTGGAAATAATGAATTTTCTTTAAACTGATCCACTGTGATAGTGCTTTTAAGGCCTCCTTTAATGATTTTCCCTTAAAAGAGTTTTATGACCCAATGTTGTTTAATGTTGAGTAGTTCTTGGTATTTTCAAGTGAAATACCTCACCCTGATGGTACATGCAAGCAGTATCTGCACGTCTTTTCCAAACATTTATGCTACACTTTGGGGATGTTGGTAGATACGAGAGAAACTGTGATTTGCAGCAGGTTAAAGAACCAATAGTCATGCGCTGAATCACTTCAGTTACTGGTATTTACCCTTCAAATCCTGTTAACCAACGCCAAGTGCCAGCAGTGTCACCAGGGTAAGGGATTAGCCATGCCCACAAAGGAAAATAATAATTCCAGGTAAACTTCCAACTTCATCTGGCCTTTCTAAAAATAATTTCATCTAGAAATTGCCACATCTTTGAAAGTAGCTGGGGTAACACTGAGGTTTCCAACACCAGAATGTCTGTAACAGCAAACAACATGCATAAATGTTACAAGTGCTGTTGAATATCCAAATTTTAAGAGATAATTTGTGCACCATAGCACAGCTCTGGTGTTAATGGAGTCCCACTTAATTACGCCAAATTTCAGTTTGGTCCATGGCTGTCTTCAGGAGCAGATAATGAGTAAAGGTGGTGAGGATCTATGTCAAAGTAACACACGTTCACACGTCCTTCAGTCGTGATCGAGGTTAGTGACTAATGAGCCGTGTTGCACAAAGTGTGCGTATTGGGGTGTGTGGAGGTCTGCAGATGCATTAGCTCACCAAATTTCAAATGCTCCTCTCTGATGAGATGCCATGCATCCACTTTCTGTCCCTATCTGTTCACTGCTAAAAACAGCACACAAAAAAGAGAAGCTCGATATATGCAAATGACCCATAATCCTCATTTATAAAGAAACCCTTTCACATTGCGTCAATGAACTAGGAGGGTAACATCAGATGGGCTCTCACGTGAGCATTAACAACAGAAGAGGGAAGCAGATGGAAAGGGGGACGAACAGCTATTTCTAAAGCCATTAATAAAAATATGGTAAAAACACCTTGTTCTAAAATCCAAGACCACATCTTTAATTGACTTGTTTAATTTTGTCAGAATACTTTCGCTCCCCTCCTGATGCTAACATGGGTGTCAGCAGCAGAGAACCACCTCTACCCCGTGCGAATCGCTGGGAGGTGTCGACCAGCGTGCAACACCCTCCTGGCCTCTCCTCAGCCACAGGAAACCTCCCTCTTTTTTCCCACTCCTGATGCCCTACAGGGCTTCACACTGTGCACTGAGAAACCGACAAATGACTGAAGTGAGCTCTCAAACTTAGCAAGAAAAAAGTTTGACTGGAAAAATTTAACTCCCAAAGAGATGGCATGAGAAAGGTCAGAAGACACAGTCAACTGGAAGGCCTTCCCCAATACCTCAGTGGTGCTACAGGCATTCAGACACACACTGCCATGGGAATAAATCCAACCCTCTATCCCATTCATGCGAAGGACTGTGCATGTCCACGTAACGTTTTTGGGGTGGTATAGTTAAAGGAAAAATGCCTACAGGCTCAGGCAGACAGTGCTGTGACATTTTCATTCTCTCCTTATTGACCTGAACAATTTGATCCAGAATTATTATGCAAGCAGCAGAAACGCAGGATGAATTTTTAATAGCATGTGTGTGAAAGAGAACTAAAGTTCATAAAATATGTTAAAGTGATTTCCATAATGCTGGTTTATGTAGCTCTCCACAAAAATAGGCACTCTCAACTACAATAGTTAATGCTGACGATTTACAACACACATCATAACTCATTCCTGCTGTACGGAGAAATCCATCTCTCAAATGCAAGCGATCTTGCAATCACAGATGAACTCCAGCACTTAAGTACAATGGGATACGTTTCACATTGTCAGCCCTAATTTTCAGCCTCGACTTTGATTTCCCCTGCCTTGGTGGGTTCCAGTCAGACCCTCGGTGTTACTCTAATGTAGCTTTTTTGTGGTTTTAATATGAATATTGTGTCACGGATCTAAGATATTAAGAATGACAATACATTATTATTGCAGCAGGGAAATCTCCAGAGTCCTAGAAGTAGGATTTCGAAAACCACAGTCAAAAATCAATAGTAATCCACAAGAATTCATAAAGGAAACATGTCAGTCAGTACCTTTGAATACAAATCTTAAATTTTATCTTAAGCAGACTGGACAAATACAAGGCATTTAAAAGACCGAGGAGGAGGTGAATGCAGCTTTTCAGGCTGCGCGAGGGAGCCTGTCTCGCTTGGCTGCCTCCGGAGTGCCCGAGATACCCCTGCCCTTCTCTGCTGGAGCCCCGGGGCCAGCCCCAGCCTGCCTGAGCCAGCGCATCCCCGGCGGTTCCATGGGCAAGGAAGATGCTGCATCCTCGACACCGCCTGTGCCCAGACTCCTCCCTCCAAAGCAAGTATCCAACAGGATGTAGGGAACAACCAGCTCATCTGCACTCCCTGATAAATGTGATAATGAGAAGAAATGCTAAGAATTGTACACACGATCCTTTGATGAATTCACAGCCAGACATCTGTTTGCAAGGTAGCTGGCCCGCTAGCTACCCCCAGCAGCAGGACTTATTATTGCTTGGCTTTGATTTACATACCCCAAAATATCCACAAAATTAATTAATTAAACACTTCGTTTGTATATGGCTAACTATGTATTAATACAGTGTTATCAAAGCATCCTAATCCCCCTCTGAGGAAGAAGCCTGCTTAACTAGCACGGATAATAGAAGGTATCACATACAGAAATGTCCATGAGGCAAAGGCAAATGGACGGCCTTTGCCATCTGAAATGCTGCTCAGGGACCGGGTCCATCAGTACGGGGCTTACAGCTTATTCTCATCATCCGGATCACTCACCTACACTCCCACTTTGAAAGAAGTTTTTGAAAGAAAAAACAGCCCGCAAGGTGCTCCAGATGAATGGTCTTGCTCTCTTAAGTAAGAGTTTGTAGCGGTGCTCAGAGGGAGAAAGAAATCTTTCTCTGGACCTCACTCTCCTGTACAATTTGCACAACAGAAAAGCTGGGTTTGATTCACAAAAGAGGTGAAGTTATAAGCAAAGGAAGAACACAATGATTTGAGTCTAAATCCAGTCAAAGAAGTTAAGAGTTGGTCAAATGCTCTCAGTACCTTCCTGCAATGTCTACAGTCTGCACGCTTTCCCACTGCTACTCAAAAACACATTGAAAAAATATCTGTTACAATTTTGGAGGCAAAAGGCCAGAGGATGTAGCTCTGATGGTGGTCCAGGGTTTTCTGTTCCTACTCAGGAGACTTCACAACTGTTTTTAAATAGAAGTACGTAGTGTTCCCTGACTAAGTGACACAGGGACACTGCTTAATGGCCAAGGAGGATCTGCTGGCAATGGCACCAAGGACTTCCACAGTGCCCAAAGTCCTCTGACTTCATCAGTATTTCTTGTCGAGACCATGGGGAACGCTGCTAGAAACTGCAGCAGTCTTTCACGCAACCATGAGACGCAGTTTACTGTACATGTGCCATTTATTATGCATGTCATTTATTAATTTATGTAGATTAGTAGACTGCATGACCAAAAACATGCCATCAGCAACGATGGGCATCCAAGCCGGCAGTGAAGGCTTGATCCAAAATTGGTTTCAGTCACTGAAAGATATTTTTCTTCACGGATTCCAGTGAATCTTGGTTCAGGCCCTGAAGGCACCGAGAGGAGCTGCTTTTACTGCAGTAGTCACAGCAGAGATAGCTGAAATCTCCATTACAATGGCTCTGTCACAGGTACTGCAGGAAGACAAATTCATTTAGGGAGCCCTATTGATACTTGATTTGCTAGATCTCAATTGCAGAGCTCTCCGAAGGGTGATGTTACCATACTGCAAAATCTTACCATACTACAAAATCATTTCAGCTTCTAGTCCCCCCTCTACAGTATGTAGATGCAAAGAATCAGATCTCCATATCCAGCATGGAGACCTTTACCACGCATAAGTGGTACTGATGTCCAAGGCAAAATCCTGTAAAAGCTTTATATGTATGTTTTGTTTTCAAGCCAAAAAAAAAAACAAACCCAAAAAACAAAAAACAAAACACCATCAACCCACTGACAGCTAAAAATCAACCTCCTGGCACAGACTGCTCTCATCTGTGCTTTCCCCACGCCCTGGACTTATTTATTCCCAAAACAGCAGCACCCACTTCAAGAACAATTTTTTTTCCTCCTTCCATCAGAGCAAATTAGGAATAACCTCACTAAAGCCAGCACTGCTACACTGATGAAAAAATTAATCAGCAATGAACTCACACCCTGGGATTTTCTCAAAAATTTGACAGATCTGTTAGTACTGAATTCTCAATCTGCCCTAGTTACCAGATGCGAGTTGGAAGGGCATTGAAAGGACAATAGATGTGCTGATATTTCCTAACTAAAGTTACAACATATTCTGACAATTTCCAGGATATCCCAAAGCAAAAAAATTGAGTTTGAATGTTGTGGGGTTTTTGCCGAATTGCCTGTTTTTCCTCTCTTCTTTAGCTGCCACGGCTGAACTCCCAAAACTAAGATGTTCGCTGTCGATAAACGCTTTGCAAATCCAGGTAAATAAGGGGGATCAGCAAAGTGAGCGGCTTGCAGTTACTGCCTTATCCACAAGAGAGCACAGTAACCTGAGCACATCCCCAGCCTTTTGTAAATGCCTAGCGTACGTACAGAGCACTGTATAACTCAAAAATTATAATTAAAATGTCTTAGCTCCTGTATTTATAGTAACATTTAAACTACTGTGCTTTCTTGAAGTCAGAGTCATTTACTTGAGAACAGCACACTTTATGGTGAACAGATCTTTGAAACTATACCACGGGGATATGGCACAGCCACATGTAACTCAATATATGTCAACAGCTGTAAAAATATTGGTAGGAGAAGGGAAGAAAAAGCCATGAGCACAGATCAAGTGCCCCGTCTCTCACATCTGACTGTTTTCAGATTCTCCCTCCCTCCTCTCCTCCCCGCCCCCCCCAAATAATTGGGCAATTTTGGTGCAAGCTGTCATAAAAGCCAAGGCTTCTTTGAGGTTGAATGATCAAAAAGGTTATAAATGAAAATGATTTCAATGTTGGAGGCCTAGAGAGTGACCAAGGCACTTTCTGTAGCAGAAGGGTTTGTTCTAATCTTACCAACTGCACGCTTTCGTCAGAGCATATTCCTAGGGAGTTCACAGCTCCCCAGGGCGAAGCTACAGTAAATTCTGACTAATCCCCTCTGCATACAAATGAGCCCCTGGTAAGAGAAACTGCAGGGTCAGGCAGCTTATGCACAGCACTGATTCTCCAGGTCTGCGCCTTCAGCAAAGCAAACAAAATGGCACTATATTTTGATTTTTTAAATTTTTTTTTTCCAACAGGACAAGGTTCCTGAAAAATAAAAAGGCTTAAATCCTAAAATGCAGGACAAGCTGAGGAAAGAGGAAAAGAGCACCTCTCCTCTTGTGTGCTCAGGCAATGGGGTAAACAGAGAACATCAGCCCTTTAAAATATTAATTAATTTAAACTTTTGCTTGACTAAGGGAGGGGTGATCTTGGACTACAATCTAACATAAAAGGAACATGGCACAAGATAAAATATTTACTAGCCTATTATAAAATAGCAGGATCAAATCCTGCGCCTTCATTGGTTGGCATCACCATATCAAGACACTATAGAGCATCGAGTCATTTATATTCATTGCCTGGCATTTCAAGGGATCTTTAAATGTTAAATTCTGCACCTATTGCTGCTTTAAAGGACTTAAGCATTGCTTAATGCACAATGTGATTAATTTTTCCAGCTGCGCATTATTTAATCACAAAGCATATATTTGTTATAATTATTAACTCTTGATAATAGGGGATACTCCTGTTTCACAAAAATTCCTTTGAAGCAACTGGGTGTACTGCAGTGAGAATGACTGGAGCTGCTGGCACTAACTACCCCGCGGCGCTGAGGAAGGGAAGAGGAAGGGGCCACGGAGTCACCCCCTCTAGAGGTGGGAGCACCCCGCTCTCCCAGGGACACACTTGCTTTGGGCACGCAGCACCCGCTGGGATCCAACGCAGAGAGCACCCGGTGAGAATTGCTCAGAGCTTTTCTCTCTGTAGACCTTCAGAAAATTGCCTACATTTTGGATACATAAAGAACCTGGGATGTTTACACTTCTCAGCCATTTAAATACAACTCAAAAGATACCATCTTCTGACCTTGTATATGGTTTTGTAATACGCAATTTTCATGTATTCACATTTAATATAGTTATGGGGTCAAGATGCAGACTGGTTCAATTTTATAGTCTCAAATCTGGTGTTTCTTGGAGATGATTCTGCAAACTCTATAGACATCTGGGCACTCTACAATTCAACCTTAAAAGTTCTGGTTTAAAGTCCTCCTTAACATTAAGCTTCATAAGCTAATAATTTTCTAATGCCTTTTTTTTTTTTTTTTTTGGTGCTTAAAATTGACTCATTTGAACCTTGCAAGCTCACTCTAAAACTTATTAGCTAAAGTAAATGCTCTTATACAGCCTCGTGGTATTAAGAAATAATCTAACCAACCAAACCCAAAATGTTGGCTGAGGAAACACTGCTGAATAGCTGATCCAACAGAGCCTTAACACGCCACGGGGATGGATCTGCACCAAGCCTCTGCTCTGCTTCACGGCCAACACAGTCCTTGGAGAGCATGTGAGCAGCGGGCACCGCAAACCCTGGCACCTCCTTCCAGCTGCACTCCTGCATGCCCCCAAGGAGAGGAGAGGAGAGGAGGGGAAGGCTTGCAGATACACCCCACACACCCCCGAGTTCGAGGCTGGACTCCCGCTGTGTCCCACACACCCCACCAACCTCTCCCTACCTTTTTGGTGGTGGGAGGCCACCCAGCCAGAAGTCCTGCCGCAGTTTCCACAGACCTCACATTTTCAAGTGGCAGCACTCCCATCTACTTGCCATGAGATGTTAAACGTTTTGCACTCTGCTTCAGCCATAAGGAACTGCAGTCTATAGAAGGCACCGCCGCACTGAAGGGGGGACCACGTACCACTCCATGGAAAAGAAGCTTCCCATCACAATCAGGAAAGTGTGTTATAGGGATGACCTTCTGACACAAAGCACAAATCTATCAGTTTGCCACTTTTCACATGCTTCTGGTATTTATCTCTTCTGCACTCCCAACTTGTATTTTAATTAGACAAACTCTCATGAAAGTCAACAAGAGTTTTGTCTGGCTGAGGGCTGGGTTGAGACATAACTGGATCGCAATTCCACGGGTAACAAAGGATAAAATGCTATTCTAGATAGACACCAAAACCACACACTGTTTGGAGTTTTAAAATCAAGCCTTCACGGGGGGAGCTGCAGCAGAGGCTCCACCATCTCCCCCAGAAGGAAATTCTCAGTTCCTCCATCTGCAGACCCAAAGGCACCACGAGCAGTAACACACTGCAGCTATCGACGTGTGCCAGCGCCCAGCCACGGGAGCTGGAAAAGTATGAACAAAATCACAGTTAACCCGGGGCATAACTCCATGTCACATCATTAGTGAATTTGATGGCAATTTTGACATACCACTAAAATGCCCACACAACCAAGGGCAGATCAGTTTCGTGACACACCTACAACACTCGTCCCAGTGTAACTATATTTAAAGGAGAAGCTAATGCTAACACATGCAGCGTAGAGGAGCGTTTCTTTTGTTTCTTTCCATAAGGACCACGTAATTGAACAGCCTAGAATCCAATGTCAAAGCACGGCAGCTTTAGCCAAGAGTGTTCCAGAATTAAGGCCAAGAAACAAAGTGGCTGTGGAATAGAAACGTACAGCAGCAAGTACTATACACTACACATTACACCTATGCTTTATGAGAATGTACGTATCTGAAATTCTGACAGAATAAATAAGGCTCCTGAGTGACCCATATGGTGAATTTTCCTTTAAAAAGGCAGGAGTTGCTGAAAGCCAAGTTCTTGCTGCCGAATTCCTGGACACAGTTTCCAACTATTCCAATCAAGCAGCTCTGTGGTTGGGCTGGGATTTCAAACTTGCCACAGTATGAAGTCCAGTTTGGGCTATATTCCCTTCCCTCTCTCAGCTTGATGAAGGCTTCCCCGCAAAATCAAAAGGCTTACTGTCAAGTTTTCGATTGGTCTGGGCTTCATGCTATCATATGTGTGGTGATGGCAAGGAATATGAATGCGGCTCTGGCTCCACCATGGGGCCTTGAGGTTTCGTCCAATTCATCCAGGGACCTTATGAAAGTAGAGCGGGTCTCTTTTCATGTATATTCCGACTGCTGAAATTCCCTAGATGCACTGCAGTGTGCAAACGCGGTGTAAAAAAGAACAATAGCTTGAGAAAAACTGAGGCAAGTCTACTGAGTATGCTTAAGATAAACCAGCCAAGCTAATGCAAAAAAACCTGACAGACATCCTTCTGCATTCATAGCTTAATGAAAATAAAACCTTTTAGAAGTGGAGAAAGCTTCTGCATACTAGCAAATATAAAATTGCCGTGTTATAAAAATTGATGCAAGTCCCCAAAATGTAAATATATAATATTCAGGCCCATGTTTGCCCAGAAGAGATTAGATAGCTAGAAATACTGCAAACCTTTTAAAACAAACAAACGAACCACACAAATCAAAAAACCACCAATCCAAAACCAACAAAATGCACCAAAAAAACCTCAGAAAAATAATCTCATAGCGTTGCAGATTACAGAATATCGTCTCAAAACTGAGCAAGGAAAATCTGTAAGGACTCAAGCTATTACTTCAAGAAACAGCTGCTAAAAATGAAAAGAAAAAAAATTAAGTTTTTTTTTGTTGTTGCTGTTATTATTGCTGATGATACAGTACAATGCTCCTTTCTGGAAGAGCAGCAGAAGGGTTCCATGCTTCACTCCACTGACTGTCACAGGGTCTGTGCTTCAGGCCTATAATGCATTTTAACCGCACTACAGATAATTTAATTTTCCTACCAAGAAACCTCATAGTGTATGCATTTGTTGCAACTACATTTACTAAGAACATTCATCACGCTGCTTTCAAAATCACAAGTAGAAAATAACACTCAATATTTAGGACTTAATAAACTTAGATGCTTAGTTTATTACACACACTTTATACATTTTTATGCTGACACTGAACTAACTTACTAACCTTGTTCTACAAACAGCAGGAAGTCTGGCTAGTGCAGGAGGTTTTCAAGGGCTGGTAAAGGTGACTTATTTGACTCTACTACAGGCCAAATGCACATGTGCCCTGCATTCACCAAGCCAGAGAGTATCGAGTTATCACTTATTCCACAGAGTAGGATGATCAACATACACGTCTTATTTGCCGCTGTTTGGTGATTCACAGCAATAGCCAAGTAGAGTGCTTTCTCTTTGAGTTACTTCCTCCATACTTAAGGGATGATTACCAAATTTACTGTAGCTCTATTCTGCCACACAAGTAAAAAACACCTTTCACTACTGTCAATATGAATAAAGAATATTAGATCACAGGATCTCTGCAAACTGTACACAGGCGCATGGTCCCATCCATGGAAGCATCGCCTCCAAAACATATATACTAAGAATTGCCACACTAGAATGAGTTCATGTGTCAAACTTTAGGCCTAAGGTTCCAAATAAAATTACTATCTCTGCTTTGAGTATTCTGAGAAGATCACTGACTTGGTCTACCTACACTGCTGGAAAACTGACATTAACTGTACACACCACAAAGAGATCTCACTAGCTTTACTATGCCTTTCAACATATTATGTATGTTCATTTATACCTAAATTTAGTTTAGCATACATAAACCTATTTTTTAAATATAGCGTTAATTCTGGATAATGCTAGCTTGGGATATGCAAGGAAACTAGAACCAGGCACCTATGACATTAACCTAATTAATTACTGATAGTTATTTGTTAGCTGAAGAACACAACTTCTTTATTTTACAGGGTCCTTTCCCAAATGAGACTGTTACTTCAGTAACCAAGAAATAACCCAGAGTTGTCATATTGTTTTGAACTGTATCATGATAAATCCTCGTGGTATACTCTGCTCCCCACTCTGATCCTCTCCTTTCTGCCAAGCTGAAAATTCATTATGCACTAGACATGAGAAAGCAAGCAAGAGGGCATACTTTCAAATTCATATCATACATTTCTGATAAGAACTGAAACACTGTAGCATCTGAACTCCCAACAAATTATTCATACCACACACTATATACAGACAAAAAGTCAGTATTTTAAACAAATATTTTTTAATATTTTATTTTAAATAAACCACTATCGTACTCGCAGGTGATACCGTGAGATAAACACTAGTTAACTGCTAGTGAGGGGAGGGCCAGATCTGTTTTAGCCGTACCGGCAAATTAAATGAAAAATGGGTACAAAAGTCCTCGGAAGCCAAAGTATGTCAACGCGACAGTATAATTAATTCATCGTCTTTGCTCAGTTTTTCATGAATGACCCTCTGCATTAAAAATTGAGAAGCCACCGAGAAGCTGCCACATACCAAGGAGAAGGAAGCTATTCTTGGTCATGCAAGTGAAGAGACAACCAAAAGGCGTGGGTTTTGTTATGTTACCAGGATGAAACATGGTCAAACAAATGTGCTCCCGCAGAGAAGTAACAGAATTTGGCGTCGGGGTGAGCATCAGCATGGTTTTGAATCCAGCATTGCCACCCATGGGCAGAAGGGTGGGTAGATGAGGGATCAGCCGTGCTCAGACCATTTCCTCAACTTGCCTGGCTAATGGGCACCACCTCTCCCATGACAAAGACATACCAGGAAATAGAGGACAGGCATAAAGATTTCTGTTCTCATAAATGCCTCTCTGCTAACTGCAGATTTATCCGAGCACACTCTCTAGGGAATGGGCTATGCTTTAAGGTCAATATCAGCAAAAAGCAATGCTGTGAGCTGATCAGCCTTCCTCACTCTGATGTGGGCCAGTTCAAGAACACTCACATTCTGCTTATTTTTCAGGGAGATAGACAACTACAGAAAAAAAAGGATTATTTTTACAGTGCCACCAAGTAACAGCCTTTGACTGGACATGCCCCTTCTTGATTCTTGAAAATTATTTCCCTACCTTCCCAAGTGTCAGACTGTTGAAGCTGAAACCCACTGCACAACAGAATTCCTGCCTATATTTGATTAATAAGCAGATGCTTTATTTTAATATATAACTTTTCTTTAAGTTACATCCTTTTCTTCAGTTTTCGGTTGGAAACTTGGCCTAAATGACAGCTGTGTAGGCCTCACCCCAGCTCGGCTCAGCAGGAGCTCTAATGTACTTCATTCTGGGGCTGGGAGCTGCTTTTAATCTATCAGCACGACTCCGCAGCTGCTGTAAGCTAGCTGAAAATTGTCTGCATACACAGGGTTTAAAATTTTGTAACCCTTTTGGTGCAACTTGCATTTAGGCAGGAACTCGGAAAGGCAGCCACCACAATCTCTGGAGAGTTAAAGGAAAGCTCGACACAGCAGCTTGCTGGGCTCGGAGGGCACGCCGGAGACCTCTGAGCAGATTAGGAGTTTTCCTGAGTTCACAAGTTCAAATACCAATTTCCAGTAACTGTTTGAATGGATTTTGCCTCGTTGCAAGCCTGACAAGCGGACTACAAGCCAGGAAAATAAATATTTCTGCTTTACGCTAGATGCCGTTAGCAATTAAAAACATCTCTGTATTTTTAACAGCGATTGGCTTGTAGTTTGCTCTGCCTCTCGTTTACAGCTTTTAAGAAACTGAACAAACATTCTATCCTCTTCCAAGAAAGCACGCTGCAGAGCGATCACTTGACATACGCAAGACAAACTTCAAATACTCATAAAGTAAAACACAACTGTGTAGAAGTGTTAAATCTGCTACTGCCATCAACAGAAACTACCCACAGTGCAGTAACCCGGCGTCATCTATTCCAGTGGGACTCAAAAAGGACGGATATGAAACTATTGCCAAATATTTACACTTACAATTCTTACAAAATATCCTGAGTCCCTGAGGGATTAAGCATAATCTCACATGTCAACAACCACCACCACCAAAAAACTTTAAATATGGCTGCAACATGTTTTCCCAAAACTTTACTGTGGTTGCTGTTAAAAAGTCTCTCCCTTTTCCTGGTTTTTAGTAAAGAGGCAGCAAAGAACCTCCTGTGCAGCAAAAGCCTGGCACCGCTGCTGGCTGCCCGTGCACGCTCCCCCATGCCAGCCCAGAAGCTGGGGCTCAGCAGCAACCCCTCTGCTGGGGGCGATGCTGCTCGCGGGCCCCGCAGCCTCCATCCCCCACACCCCGATGGGGCAGGTTCAGCACTAAAAGCTCAGCTAACATTTGAGTGGACTCACGGCTAGAAGATAGGGCAAGCAACAAACAAGCAGACTCAGTCCAGAGAAGCTGTGGCTGCCTCATCTCTGGAAGTGTTCAAGGCCAGGCTGGATGGGGCTTGGAGCAACCTGCTCTGGTGGGAGGTGTCCCTGCCCAGGGCAGTGGAGCTGAAACTTGATGATCTTTAAGGTCCCTTCCAACTCTAACAATTCCGTGATTCTATGATTAAAACCTGTGGGTCGGAGCTCTCCAGAAAGAGACCCCAGAGAACTCCATCAGCCCCACTGGGGGGGAACAGCCTCTGTCCTGCCTGCCTGCAAACATGTTCCTTTCCTTCGAATATGCAAGGCCTGAAGCTACTGCTTCTTTTCTGATAGACTGGAAGGGGCTCAGCCTGGAAGGGTTCAAGTATTTGTACAGAGCACAAGCAATTTCCTAAGGCTGCCGTTCAGCACGGCCTTCTCACCAGACCCCACTCAGCAGAGGCTTGTGGGGATGTGGTGCTAACCCCCCCGCAGAGAGAGCTGCACATACATGTGGAAGAGCTTTCAAAGGCCTTTAAGTTATTTAAGTTGCAAATAACTTTATGGAGACTTTCACAAGCACATCTCCTAACTGCAGAGTATTCCCATGATTACTTTTTCACCATCAAGCACTAGAGATATACAATAAAACCAAAAGAGTAAAAATCAAAAGACTTATTCCTCCATCTTATCGTTACCTCTTCTCCTAAGAAAAATCCTGTTGCTATGTATTATTTAAGCAGAGAGTCACTGCCAGCTGGAAAGCGGAAACCGGGAGTTTGGGACATTATCTGCTGCAGGATGCCCATAAGGAGCTCCCCTGGAGAGGAGGTGCCACAGCCCCGGGCTCGTGGCTGCGTGGTCTGCACAGACACTTGGTGTATTTTGGCAGCATTAACCTCTGCAGAGTCAAGGGGCCCCCCTTCTTTGAACTGATTTTACATTTTTCTTTTTTTTGTATTTGCTAACTTCTTTTCTTCCTCACCCCGTGTGTTAATTGCCCTTCTCTGCAGAGGTCACTTGGGTTTGCCTTTGTGCCAAATCCTTTTGTTTCAGCTGGTGGTCTATTTGGCCTGGTTGAACCTTTATACTTGACTTTAATTTATTGTGCGATTTCATTGTGCAGTCCTTGCAGACTGGCCAACTGGCCCATTATGAAGGTATTAAATTCTATACAGTTATGTGCACGTGTACACAGGCGCACACCTCTTTCCTCTGGTTTACTTCCTTCCGCAGCCATCTGTAATGGAGCGGGGTCCTGTGCTGCGGAAGCTTTGCCTTAGCTCCTCCGTTTTAATCACTATAATCCACAAGGAGCAGTAAAAACTGCCAGCACGGTGCCCAGTCCCTCAGCTGCCAAATGTACGCCACACTCCAGGAAA
This sequence comes from Pedionomus torquatus, assembly GCA_013398155.1. Classification (NCBI taxonomy): domain Eukaryota; kingdom Metazoa; phylum Chordata; class Aves; order Charadriiformes; family Pedionomidae; genus Pedionomus; species Pedionomus torquatus. The sequence goes on from VZRU01017263.1 coordinate 492,694, forward strand.
AGAAGCTAGGGAGGTACCATTACCCAAAATTCACCCCTGTTCTGCAGACTCAAAAAATTACCTTGAAGTGCCTACTAGCTTTTGGAAAGGGCCAGATAAAAAACCCAGCCTGAAATCAGAAGCCAATTCCAAAATCTCAGATTCCTAGAAGAATTGATACAGCAGCAGCTGTATCTCTTTCATTTGAGTAATTATCATATAATTAAGTGCATGAATTACAAGAGAGCCAAGGCATTAAATTAAAATATTTAATGCTTGTAAATCTGAAAATGATTACTGTGCTGATGTGCAGCTACCGAGCAGCGAAGCTAATGGCAACACGACAGTACCACCAGCCTCCCATTATTCTGCTGCAGCTTAGGGAAGGCATCAGAATTTTGGAAGACTTTTGCTGTGGAGAAAAATTAACTTTGATTCTTTAAACCTAGCAACTGATCCTTAGAAACTGCACACCTAAGTACGGAAAGCAACAGAGACTCGGAGAAAGAAATCTCCGAGCTAAAATGTAATGTTTTCTCTTGAAGATGCATAGGGAGAATTAAAAGTGGAAACGTCTTGTTGAGAATCTTACAGGGAGCTGAACAGAGGCGCCATTCCCAGCATTTTCTTTACACTGGGTCATCTTTCATTACCCAAATTTAGCTTCATCCAAGCCCAGTCAGCAGTTCATAGGATGGGCTTTCAGCAATTCAAATAATCCAGATAACCAGAGATCTCTACCCAAGCCATTTTCATAACTAGAGACTGACAGAAGAAAATCCTTGGTACTACAAAGTCCAGCTCCTACAATTTAGGGACCAGTTGTTTGCTCTTCCATACAAATAAAAAAAAGGTATTACATTAAAACTCTTTTTGAAAGCACAGGAAAGCCCATTCGTGTTTCCCCACCATATCATTTCTGTTGGCACAAATAAGCCAGGAGTGGACATTGCCTTAGCCCAGGAGAGATCCATAGGCAGTGCAGGAGCTGGGCTTGTGCCAAATCCCTGCGGGTCTCCAGGTGCTGAGATAATTTTGGGGACATTTCTAGATTGGAGATGTCCTCCTGCATCCTTACTGCAGGACCAGCCTCGGGGGATAGACCAAGCCAGGCCCTCGGGCAGCTCTGCCTCCTGCCGCAGGCTGATGCCATCCTCCACGGCAAGGACACGCATGTGGCCTCGGCTCATCCTCGGGCCGGGGAGACTCAACACAACATTTCCACTCCTCTCCTTATTTACACTGGTATTTTAAAAGTTGAAAACCAACCAAGAAACCCAACACATATTTGGCTGGTATTTCACTGAAAAAATCCCTTTGTGTCACAGAAATACAACTGCCACGGAACTGCAACAAATGCAGCGCCCAGAGTACTCTGGAATGGAGGATTAACGGCTTCAGGCAGTCGAAGGGGTCACGGCTAAGGGTGGAGGCAGAACGTGTGGTCAGCCCTTCCCCCTTCAAAAGGCACAACCACTGCCTCAGAATGAAGGGATAGGGCTGAGGAACCAGGACTTGTACAGATATATATATAAAACCCCATAATATATCTATTTTTTAATACATGTGCACACAAAAAAATTAACAAAAAACCTAGAAAGACAAAAATAAGACAAGTTATCTAATGTAAAATAAATTGCCAGCAGCTACTACATGAGCAACATCCAATGGCACGCTCTCCAGAACAAAATCTTACAATCATTATCCCTTAAAAAGGCAGTACAGTAGACATTTTTAAACTAAGTGACTGCTTCAGAGGTGTTCCAGCTCTTCTGACCAGGACTCTTCCTGAAACCCCCCAAAGTCACCAAGATCTAGGCACTTGGCAGCTCTAGTGAGCTAGACCCTTTAATTAACAAGGAGAAAGGTGATTCCTAACTTAGGTAGCAAACAAATGGCTTTTAATTACAGCACCTGGAAAAAGGAAAAGGTGGCTTCGAAGTGTGCCATAAAGGACGTTTAATATTCTTTTTAAGAGGGAAGTGGTGTAGACATAGACCTAATGAGAATATTGAATTTCTTTTCTTGACAACGCTCACTACCTTTAGGTCTCCTGCCCCAATGCTATTGCTATCCTAGAAGGGTTTTTTTCCCCAAAAAAAATTCTTCATTTTTTTTCTCTGTGCTCATCTCTCACTTATGTCTCCTGTAACTCAGAATGACAGCCACAGAAATCAGCAAGAGCGGGTGAGTACCTGCCTAGGTGTTATAATGCACAACACAGGCGAGCCTGGCCCATGTGTGTGACAATATCTGTTTGCAAGGTTGCTAGAAGGTCACATTGTGGCCTTGGCTGTGGGAAACGGATGCATCTCCTCTCAATTGTCAACTGATGCTCCCTGTTACAAAGGCTGAAGAGTGGAAGACATTAATACCGTTATAAATACTTCAGGTACATAGATAGGCTAATAACTTGTACAGTAATCTCCAAAGTATCCGACTTTTGTGTGCCAAATAGTTTATCATCACAAGGTGGTAATAAGAAATAGCCACAAGGGAAGAGTAACCTTTTCCTAGTGGTAAGGAAGCCAGGATTTCAGAGTTACTATGTAATTAATTCGCTTTTCAGGAATCAAAACACCCTAAAGCAAAAACAAGTTCAACAGACTTGTAATAACATACTATTGCAGTGTTAAGCCCTCTTACTCCTCGACAAAAAAAATCTATCCTTTCCACTTTGTCTCAGCTGTGAAATCTCTGACCCACACTGTAACCACCTCCTGCCGTAACTTCAGCATTTTCCTTTGCCTTGGTCCCTTTGCATCTTGGCTTTCCAGCCTCTGGTGCGGCCAAGGTGCTCACACGAAGACCATCTCACTGTCCTGTGGCTCTAACACCGAGATCCTCCCACCAAGCAATCCTTTCCTGCATTTGTTCTGCCTCATACATTTCAAGTTCAGATTCTTCTAAATGTTGCAGGCGTGATCAGTTTCTTGTTAAAGCAGCCACAACTGCATATGTTGGTCCTGGGTTCCAGGCTGACTTCCTTAGCACTTGCATCAGATCTCACTGCTACTAGTCTTCAGCAGAAATAATCCCAATGAAGTGGATAATATCAGGGTAAGACACACCAGGATGGGTCACCTGCCCTGACAGATACTAGTGCACTCGTGGGTGCCTGACAACTGCCCGTGCAAAGTTCTCCATCACCTTCTGCAAACTGAGCAGAGCTCAGAGCCTTCGCATGCTGCACCCGGTGTCCTGGGTGCTCTGGTTGCCCAAGTGAAACATCTGGCCTTATCTGATGTGCTTCGCACAGAGCAGAGGATGCTTATGCTGCTGCGTGAAAATATCAAATACAGAAGTGCTCAGTGCACTTCAAAGTATATCCTCTGATTACAGAACAGTTTTTAATGTGGATTATTCGCAGCTAGAGCAGCAACTATCAGTTAATGTTCAGCACGGACCTCCCAGTAAGGTGAGGTTATACCTGTCTGTTTTGGCAAGACTTTAAAGAGCTGTTTCCTTTAGTTGGTTGTATTTTCTGAAATAACGAATACTACTTGGATGTTAAGAAAGATCAACACTGACAGTAGCTGTAATTATATTTAAAAATGGCTGACAATTAAAAACTGAGCATACAAGTAATTGAATTTAAATACACAGTTAAAGTTAGTTAAAATATTTGAGAAGTTGGCCTTCTTCAGGGATGTATCAACTGAGAAAGAAGACAGATGTTGCAGAAGACATTTTTGCAATCATGGGAAGCAAGAGATGGCCGAGAGTTGAAAAGATTATGCAAGTGCAATGATTTTTGACACAGGGGGCAGGAGCTGTACTTGGGTTTCATTCCCCTTTTCATCAAAAGGCTAATTTCCCCCGTTTTACATTCTGTTTATGTGGTCTATTTTACAAAATCCCATGTACCATTTTCTGATTCTGTATTCAGTGAGCATGTGCAGGCAGGGAGTCAACAAGGGACCGCAACTGACATTGCAGTACGAGTAGAGGAGCAATTGTGGAAAGGTTACCACTGACACACACAGACAAGAGATTGAATTTACCAGTTGTCCTGATGGACAGCCCTAATTTGGGCAATTATACCCTGCTCAATATGGATAAACACTGTAAATCATCCTAATTTTAACTCGGAAGAGGAGATTAGGGCAGCACAGATAAACTGTTTATTTATGCACAGAGCACAATATACATTTCTCTCTGTAGCAGTATACAGAAAATACAATCTATGTGCTTACAAAAGAGTTTAGGTCAGCTGTCACCGTGAAATTGGTTGTGGTTTTATTATTGCGTACTTAGTAAGCACTTAAAGCACTAAACCAAACCTTAGGTCACTTCCAGGGACCGAAGTCTGCTAATATGCTGAGCCCCTTCCAGGTTTGTTTGTTTTGATCGAGATATCTGCGGTCTGAACACAATCATGGCCTAATTCCGCTTCCACCAACAGCAGAAATTTTGCCATTAATTTTAACAGGAAAGTTTGAAGGCCCATTTACAGAGAAGTACACAGGATAGTAGCTCTCTTAATGCCAAAATAACTAATCCAGTTAGGCATCTGTGAAGGATCAGAATTAATCATGGGAAAGAGCAACACTGCACATCCTCGTGAGCTAAACGTTATGGCTCAGTTGTGCCAGAGCACCCTGAGTCCCAGTGCACAACCTGGCAGATACAGGGGACCCGTGTGTGAGCCGGTGCTGCTGCCCACACGCAGGCTGATGGGGCTCCTCTCTACCTCCCCTGCATTGACCACAGTGATGCCCATGGCAGCCACTCCCCCTCAGACAGGAGTTTTCTTCTACCCAGCCACTCTTCCCTACACAAATGCAAAACTCTACACCTTCTGGAAGACCCGTTCTCCCACTGCCACCTCCAGCTGCCCACGCTGCAGGAATCAAGACCAAATCCCCAGCAGATTTGGGGAGCGGCCCCTCCTGGCTCCACACCTTCCCCCTGGGAAGCCATGCCTGCGGTGGAGGTGGCCATCCTGGCTCTCCCACATGCCAGGGATCTCCCATGGGCTCCTCTCCTCTCCTCTCCCCTGCCTGCCTCCTGTGCCGGCGGCGCGCTGTGCTGCCGGCTGCTTCGCCAGCTCCTGCCCCCGACGCCCTCACAACAGCTGTGGGCTTAATTATCAAAATAACATTTTAATAGTCTCATAACTGAACTCCCTTCCAAACATGCCAGCAGAGAGGCTGCAAGTATTCTTTTAACATCTTCAGCTAAACTTACTAATAGGCTGCATTTAAGCGATGAGGCTGTCCTAATGCGTGCCATTTACTGCTGGAGCCATCCCTCCCACCTCAAATTGCCGCTTGCCGTCTCTTATTTCCTAAGTGACTCTATTATCCGTGCGAGTACCGAGGTGGTCAGCGCTCCCACACATCAGACCTCCAAGGAAAGCAGAAGACCAGGAAATTATCATGGAGGTAGCATTCCTGCCTCTCATTATCTTCTTTTTCCTTTTTCTTTTCTTTCTTTTTTTTTTTTTTTTTTCCTTTTTAAAGGCACTGATACGTTGGTACCCAAGCAGCACTCCCAAGGAAGTGAATGTGCTAAGTGTACTTACGCAAATTATTTAAGATCACTAGGGGTTTACTTGCTTTTAACACTTAAAATAATAAAATAAAAAAAAAAAAAAGAAAAAATATTTTCTACAACAAGCAATACTTTCCTTTTTTACTACCTTCACAACTGAACCATTTCTTGCTTTGTAAAATAATTCTAAAGGGACTCCAAACTAGTATTGAGCTGCCAAGTTAACTTTTCTGTACAAACTCCAGACTAAAAGGTGAATGCACATGGAAACAGTGCTGTGATTTCTCCTTGGTAAATAACATTTATTCAGCAAGCTTCCCTTCCCCTTTTTTTTTTTACTGCTTTTTACCATTTCTTTTCATATCATTGTTGCTGGAGTTGGGCAAATGTTTATTCTCAATAGAAGTTTTAATGACAGCAATAAGGAAAACGATAAGTTTATCCTCGTCTCCTCCCTACTCCCTGATTTCTGTCACTCCTGCGTTGCTTTCTTTTAAAAACTGCAAATACATGTACACTGTCTTTGTCCACCATATCTCCCACTGAAGTTCCTTCCAAATCTGAAGCAGGTATGGGAAGGTATTTATTTCTATGAACACGAGAATCTGCTATGGAAAAAAAACCCCTTTAGATAGTGTCTCCATAACACTCCAAATGAAGTCCTAGCTTCACTAAGTTCTTCCAGTCGAAGAAGGGGCCAGGAATTTACCCCTTCTCAGAACAGTAAATATCTAGCTATATTCTGAAAAAGAAATAGATTTTTAAAGTAGTTTATTACTTTGGATAATAGCTTGGATAAACACCCTGCAGAGTCAGCTGAGGCGCTTGCAGTGCCACAGCAGGGTTTCTGCTCACGTCCATTCTGTAAAAGGGTCAGTCTGTTCCACCCAAAGAACATCACCGGCCAAGATGCGACACCTCATTGCAACCAATGTGCTATTTTTACTCAATTTTACAGCTGAGTTAAGCAATGCACCGGGTTGTTGCATGAATTATCTACGGTCACCCAGCCTATAGATCTGCAGGCTGTCCCCTCCCCGTTAGCTGAGAGAACCATTTGTTGGTTAGTCAAATTCATTTCGGTTGCTCTGGAAAAATCTGCTTGTACGTGTTTCGTCTGTTGTGCAGCGAGCCGAGGCCGGTGTCCACCCAGCAGATGGAGGAGTGGAAGCGCTGGCCTCCGCAGATGGAGCCTCTGTACCCTGCCCTTGCTTAACTCACCCGGGAGATGACCCACTAAGAGAGCCAAACATCTCTAATTTGTCTTCACCACTATTTGTTGTTAGCCTTCCTTATGCTTTAGTAAAGGGCGCAAGCAACCAAGGTGCAATAAAACAATATAGATAAAATACATCAGACAGCATTACTCTGCCCACAGGCTGTAAGTTCACAAACTTGGGTCCAAAGGTAGTGTTTCTCACAAACCTGCAGCGGTGCTGGAGGCGATGCCCTCACGTCACAGGAGCATGGGCTATGGGCACCCAAAGGTGTGGATCCCTTTTGACTGCCAGTAACACTGCATAGCGCCAAGTCTCAAACCATACCACAATCAAATTATTTATTCTAATACAGAAAAACCGAATATAGACCTTTTTCTTCATTGCTATTCATTATCTCTTACAGCCTAACAGTATCTTTAGAAATCCCACGATGATCTGCAAATCCAGGGAGATTTAAACTATATTTTTGTATTAAAATAGTCAAGGATGTAGGTGACACATTGTGGCCCCATGTAATTTAAATGTGATAGATTTAAAGGTAAAAAGCTCTTTGCAGTCTGTTGCAGAGAATGGGCCAGATTCCCATCTCAATTACAGAGAGATAAACCCAGACTAACAATGCTGACTTCCGAATGCTGGAGTTACTCCAGATTTACGTTGGGTGTAATAGATTAAAATATAAGTTATTGTGCTCACGTCTCATTCTCTCCAAATGAAATATTTATCTATGCATTACAAAGAGGTAGGAAAAGCTCCCCTACTTCAGGCTGCCCGAATATCCTAATTATAAACAGGGAGCAGAGCTTTAAAAAGGACATTCCATTTCTTTTCTTCATCACAATAGCATCTTCAAAACTAGAATATTAAGGAAATAGAAACTAGGGTTTTTAAGGTTTTTACAGTCTGTGCTCCAGGGGAAAACAGGCACTCAGCTACGACTGAAATTGCTTCACAACGTGCGCTTCTGGGCCTGTGTTATCCTCACTCCACAGATGAGCAGAAAATATAGTTTGTTTCTTTTTTTTTCCCCCCGGTTTGGCATCTGTGGCTCACTTAATGCTCCTGGATCCTGCAATGTTCTCAGGGAGAGACAAAGAGCGCCAGCTGAATATTTTACTCAAGAAAAAACCCTACTCCTGTCTTCTGTAAGCGTGCTTCGTGCATCCTTAAAATGACCCCTTATAGAGATCATGTGAAGAAAAATAAAACCACAGCCCTTTTGTTCACAAAAAAGCAGAATCTTTTGGGTCAATCTCTCCTTTAAAGAGCCAAGATCCACACTTCATTTCAAACTCATCAAAATAAACAACCTATCATTAAAACATTAACCCATTCCTAAAAAAAAACCTCAGGAGCTGTGTCCTCCTGCACACCTGCTGGCAGGATGGACGCCCTGGGCCAGCCTGCACATGGCCCCTTTTCACCACCATCCTCCTCCTCCTCCTCAGCCTCCCACCAACCTGGCACACAACGCACCCTCCAGCCCCGTGCAACGTGTCAGTGCACACACTTACAAAGCCATGGGCAGCTGTAATTCCTTATCCACATTTACAGTTAAGCAAGGAAAGTCTAGAGTTCAAACCCTCAACCGAGGCAGAATGATATGTGCCGTTGTTGACGAGCAGCTGGGACTCTGTGGAAGCTGGACTTCACGGCCCAGACTCGGCCAACCTACACCAAGTTATTCAGCAGCCAGCCCACCAGTTGCAACGCTCTGCTCTGCTGTGGGCAGACAGCAGTGCTGGCTTTTGGGCTGAAAACAGCAAGGCCACGAGCCATGGGTGCATACTGCGACCCTTCTAAGCCCCCAAGCACTAAAATGACCAGAATCCCAAAGACACTCTTCCTACCAAGAATATACTTGAACTTCCAGCTTCATATCTTTTCATCCACTAATCACCTCACAATAAGATCTGGTTGAACATGCAAAACTCCTATGGACTTCAACACTCTTTGTCCAAAGCAAAAATGTATTCCACTACATTATTTGTTAATCGATTTATTGTCAGCCCTTCCAGGCATTTGCATTTCTGGTTAAGTGATACGTTATCGTGCCCATGAAGCTCTTATTTTTAGCTCACCTGCAAGTGCATCGAGGAACTCAGTGAAGTAAAAAATTCTGCAAAAACACCAGCTGGCCAGTGACAGAACTAACACGGAGAAATGGAAGGCTGGTGATGAACCTCTGTGGTGGAGTTTGAAGCAATGGTCTAATTTCAGTGTAGTTTTCACCTTGAGGAGCGGTTCAGGGTTGTGGTTTTTGACCCTGCTCAAGGATAATACGCACTGGACTGCAATGCTATGATCAGTCCATTACCAGCCCAAAATTTAAAAAACAGTAACTAAGAGAGCTCAATGCACCTGCCACGCTCCAAAACAATGGTTTATACATTTTAGCATCGCTATACCAAAAAGCATGCCCACCTGCAGCCCTGTGCTGAGCATCATTGCCCCACGGCCCCCCAGCACAAGCCACCGTGGGCTCCCACTCTGCCATCAGCTCCTCCATACCCACGCCTGCTGCCTAAGCAAGGTTATAAACAGGCACACCACTAAACACACTCGTCGCTGTCATTGAACACAACCAGTTTCCTTCACAACTTAATTTGTGAGCGCATTTGGTTTTTGGCAAAAAAGGCAGGACGGTCAAATTTTATCCTTGAGCCAACAATAATCTGCGTCCTCTGTAGAGCGTTAGAAGGAAGAGAAGTTTTTAACTTTCATAAAGTATAATAAAGTATTGTTTAGGTTGATGTGATGCAGCAGAAAGCTCATATGGAAAGTATATGCTGGTCTCCTGTTGTTGAGAGCAGGGAATACGCTGTCTGTGACTGGAATATGGTACGTTATTTGAACTACAGCGAGGCACTAGGAAGTCCTTGCTGATTCCGACTCAGGCAATGAAGAAACGTCCTGAGAGTTCAGGAGCAGAAAAGATTTATACCATATCCGTGATATTTATATTAATATAAGATTCATGTTATTGCAAGGACCACTGCTCAAAATACTTTGCCTTCAGAATTGTGGACAAACAAAAAAAAAAATGCGTTTCCCAAGATCCACTGATGTGGGTTTACACGGTACTCTAATGTAATCACAAGAACATTAAACAGTACGAAAGTCTTCTCTCTTTTCCATGGCTGATTAAGCAGTTGGGAACAGAGAATTTACTGTGAAAAAAGCAAACAATTATACGCTATCTGAGGTAAACATTACCTTAGTAATGGAAGCTGAGCTTTAGAACCTTATTGTCAGTAGGGATTAGCATTATAATACTTAAAATGACATTTATAACACTTACTGAAATTACAAGAATGAAGTCTGTGGAGACACAGAAATGAAATCAGCTCAATGTGTTTTTATAAGAATACTGAAATCTAAGTCCCTTAGAGGAAAGATATAGACATTAACAGTTTTTGCAGGCTTC
>VZRU01017263.1:507815-538154 GCA_013398155.1 Pedionomus torquatus
TAATTTTTAGAAGCATCCCAAACTCCCTGAGAGACCTGTAAGGAGCCACAGATGCTTTTGTTCTTCATGCCCATTTATTTTTATGCCAGAGGTTCATGCTATATTTTCTCTTGGAAGAATACAATATTAAAAAAGGGAAAATACTTTCGTTATAGCATGCCTTTGCCCAACATTTTGTTACTGCCTGACTGACAGAAACCAGACAAAGAAATAAAACAAAAGGGGGGGAAAATGTTAAGCTTTCCATTTATTTAAAAACCTGTATTATTTTATGATTCTGCTTTACTTTATGCTAAGGAAACTAACTCAAGACCTGATCAGAGTATCACTTTTCAAATGCCTAAATCCCTGTAAAGGTTTAGTGTCTGGCTGTGTGCATTTTGCTCAGTATTAACATGTTCAATGGAGTACTTTGATTTTTTTTTTTTTTTTTTTTTTTTAANTGATGTTTTTTTTTTTTTTTTTTTTTTTTTTTTTATCTAGACGCCAGAAGCTGGTGAATATATCCTTCATAGCTTCAGATAAACCTTTTGTTCTTCTGGGGCTGATCAGCTGGTGCGGCAGCGAGAGGGAGAGGAGGAAGGAAATTCACAGGGGCTCCACGGTTTCAAAAAGTCAAATTACCTCTGAGCCATGGCATTGCTGATAATTTAAATGAAAAAATATATATACAGGCTGCACCACACAACATCTCTACTGTTAGGACTTTTAATGAAGCCCCAGTTGTGATGACACTGAAGCAGGGAACGCTACGGTGGGATAATTACTTGGCTCCCTCGCAGCTGAGTTTCACAGATGCATTATTAACGGCACATTCCATGCCATAACGAGCACCGAATGTAGGTGGGATTCACGAGCCCCGGCATCCGCCATTAGCAGGTTGGCGCAAACACAAATGAGTGTTTTCACAAAAGCATGCAAAGGTTGTGAAATTCCAATGAATTCTTTCACTGGAAAAAAGAGTTCAAGCTGCCATGACCGGATATGTCACCTCCCACGGCACGCTGCGCGCCCGGCGAGGCACCATGGGAAATTACAGAATCAGAATGCATTGATTTTTCTGTAGAAAATACAGGCGGCAGCCCTGATGAAGAATTAAGGAGGAAATGTAATAACCTAATTCTCCTCCAATGTCCTCGCACACACCCCTTCCAGCCCGGGCCCCCCAGCCCCCGGATCCAGACAATTGCCCGGCAAAAGACAAGGATAAAAATGAGCTTTCAGTTAAGCAGGTGGTGGGATCTGGGGCTGGGTGCACCACCAGCTGCTTACACCAGGGCTGGACTTGGCCCGCTTTGTCTGAATGTCATCAGCTTTAGGACACAACATTTCCAAGCAACACTCGTTTTATGCTACCACATGTTTTATGTTATTCTCCATGACATTCATCCCCTAAACCGTCCCCCTTAGATACAAGCCCTTAACAGGTTTTCTCAATAGAATACTATTTACAGTATAAGAAATTATTAATAATTCCTCCTCAAACTGTACTGTACATGACTCAAAAGCTCTGGAGACCACAGAAAGAATTTTCTCTCTCTCTTTCACGCCACACACATAAAAAATACGACATTAACATCTTCCTTTATGACGGGGCAAGTTACCCAGCGCTGCGCCTACATTCCTTCCTAGCCTCGTCAACGGCAGATGCAATTAAGACATTCTTTATGACCGCACAGTAGTGCTTATTTCACTGTTTTCGGCATCAGTTTGAACCAAATGCAGTTATAAAATTAGTGGCAGCTCTGCTTTGTTGTGTGGGGTGGTGTTTTTTTAAAGCTTCTATTTCAAGGTGACCCTTTTCCTATTTCGTGTCACCCCAAGTGTTGCTGCATGCATACTGAACCCACGCTCTCCCAGTAATTAACACCAGCACTTAATGAAGTCCAGCTGCTGCGATGGCAAACTGAAGGGATGCCAACCTTTGTAAGCTAGTACTCGGGCTACTCCAGTTACGTCGGCTCTAAAACCACAGCAGTCAACTTCTCTTTGCCTACTTCTCAGAGATAATTCTTACCAAATAAGACAAGTGTTTGAGATTAAGCATTTAATAACAAAGCTTATCTCTGAACTAATATTTCAAGCTGGAAATGATATAAAGGGCTGGATCAACTTAAATGAACACTGCAAAATTAATAAAAATCCCAAGCAGCAAATGAAAAGCTAAAATGGAGATTTGCACTGTTAAATACATAAACCTTTAAAAACCCTAGAAATGCAGTTCCAAGGGAAAATTGGAGACAGATTCTTCAGCAATATCTGTTCCTCTGAACTTCTTTCCTGATCCAGCACAAGAGACACTAACTGCCAATGCTTTATTAAAATAATATACTGCCAGTCGTTTCATTACATGCAGCAGTATGGTAGGGACACTAGGTGTATGTTTTTGGAGAATGTTTGAAAAGGTTTGTTTTATAACTCATGCCACATGGATTTTCAAAAGGGGAAAAAGAACAGTCACAGCCACAGTCTCCCTTTACAAGCACTTTCTTGCCCTACCCCTTTAGTTACCTCTCTTAATACTCTAGTTTTCCATGCAGAAGTACTGATAACATTGCCCAGTTTAAGAGAGAAATATCTAAGCTCCTCCCCATAGCCAAAAAAATCCCAATTCAAAACAACAAAACACACCCTCCTTTCCTCTCAGACCCACACAGTAGCTAGTACATCCCACGTTTCTGCTTTACATACCCGTACAGAACTCCCATTTGGGTCAGAGACATCTGATTTAGACTGGAAACAGAGAGCTGTGAGCTGGGCTCTCCAGGCTGGGGGAAGCAGGGAGGCAAACAGGTGAGCCGGGCTCAGCCAACGCAGGGCAGAACCGGGGCAGATGTACTTAATTTTCAAAATTACTAAGAGAGATAATGGCTTCCACCATGATCAACACTAAGTGGTCTTTTAAAAGGCACAAGGGAAGGGAACTGGCTAATTTACTTTCATTTGAACTAATTTACACATAGGTAACGTATCAATTTACAAATATATTCAGCACCAGGAAATCAACAGTTCGTCCAAGCAGGGGTTAATCCAAGGCTCAAGTCCTGCAATCAGTCCAATTTTTTTCCACTAGAGACCTAACATTGCACAGGATCAGTATTAAAAGTACATCCTTGATTATACTGGATGTCCATGCCCCTGAGAATATAACTTAAAAACAAAACCATTAGCTTACACAATAACATGGTCCTTGGGAAAAAAAAAATAAAAAATTGTGTGTGCAGAGCAATGCTGACTTCCAAGCACAAATTCCTTTGTTTTCCTCAGTGCTAGCTTCGGACCCTGCCGCTGACTCAAAAGGAGCTGCACTGAAATAACTGCAGAACCTGGCAGCCCTCTGCAACGGGTCACCGTTTCACAGGCAGGAAGGTAGCAAAGAGCTAAAAGCCAAGAACCCAACTTGGGTTTAATTTACAGAAAATATTGCATGTATTACACCATCTATTTTTCTTATCCTAAGTTTGATATTCAATTACCCAGACTTTCTCAGGGAAAGCCAATTTTTAATTATCAAAAAGCCGTTGTGGCCAGGTTCCATAAGGGCAAACCATGGGAAAGGGCCGTGGTGGTTTTGCATGGCACGGTACAGGGCTCACAAACCTCTCGCGTGCGTTGGCCTCTATGCAAGAGTCAACCATGGAAAAAAGTCTGTTTACAACAAAAGGCATCTGGTAACCATGATTATTCTGCCTTAAAACCGAACATTTTAGATTTCTTAGCTCCCTCTTTTGTTCAGTTTTAGTTCTCCTGCTTGCCGTTTTCTGTTGTGCCCTGTTCTTTTTCTGTGCGTGTTATAACCTGGCACGACAAAAATCCGCGTAGTTAATCCCACCCCTGATTTTTAAACTGGAGGTCGTTACTAGTTTCACCAAGAAAAGAGGTTCATAGATATATTTTAAATGCATTTTTCAAATCATTTCACAAGGCAGCTACCCCGTTCCTCCTGCAATGATAAAGCTCACAACTTGCTAATGTGGAAACTCAAGGGAATTGTCTACTTGAAAGTAGAGCCTGAACTGCTAAATATGGATTCAAATCTAGATATTGAAACCTTCCTGCTTGCCAAACGTTAGGTGTTCAGATCCAGCCGTGCAGCCTTTACTCAGATTTTAGACTCCAGGTTCCTCTAAGGTGTCGTGGTACTCAAATGCAAACCAACAGTGGGGCCTGTACCCATGAAATTACAGGGATCTTCTTTTTTGTCCTGGAGGCATCTTTTTACGGTTGCTGAGTGCCAGCAACCCAGTATTAAGTAAAGGTTGTACAATAACTTGTGAAGAAAAAACCAAAAATCCTTCATTATGAAACTGGCAGGCAGAGGAACAGAAATTCCTTATGAGATGCTACCTCGTGTTCAAAAATTAAAAAGGCCATAGACACCTTTAGAAGATAATTTCTTCTATATGTTAATGAATAGAATAGGTGTTTCAAGATTATGTGTGGAAAGTAGAACGTGTAGACCTTTCAATACTGCTGACTTGATTATTTCAGTACCTGAAGACACTGTTCTATCTGCAGAGGTGCACTATCCCCTGTGTAACACAGCATACACGCTCTATGGGCACGCCAAGAACTTTATGAATTAGGTTTATGACAGATGTGGCTTGATCAGGATAAAGCAACAGCTCTAAACATGCCACAGGCAGTACTGCAGAGACGTCACTGCACCCCACTGGGTTTGAAGAACAAGATTTGGGATGCTGGCATCTTGAACTCCAAACCTGCTCCTAAGGCAGGCACATTTTCCTTAGATAAGAAACAACTTTAATGTTAACATGTCGGGAATGGGATAAAGTTTTTCTTACTGAAATAAAGTGGAAAAATATGTTTCCACAGTCTTTAGAAGGTTAGCTTTCATCTTTTTCAGGAAGTTATCCTCTGGTTTGCCACAAGTCTGGAGACTCCTTGTTAGCCAAGTCGAACATTGACAAGCCCAAAAGGGCTACTGCCGATAACCCCGGATCCCCTCTCAGCCAGAGTGGCAAAGGCTGGCGCTGCTTCTCCTGCATTCCCTTTCCAGGCAGGGAAATACTAATTGTCTTTTAAAAATCTCTATAGTATTTTGTCAATATTTTTTTATTACAGCAGAGCATGTATAAATATTTTATTGTAAACCAAGGGCCTAAAATAAACAGTTTAGTAAATAGTTATTACATTACAAGGAAAAACATCTGTGGAAACTGTTTTCCATGTAATTATTCTTGCTATTTTACATTAGCTCTCGATGTGAATTTCTTTGGCTCTAATGTTTCACTTGTTCTAAATCTTCCTCCTTGTTGCTATTATTAAAATCTTAAAAAGGTGCCAAATCTTAAATGAAGAAAAAAAAATGATTCGCTAGAAATTATTCATATCACAGTGAGCCTCTACTAAACCTGGCAGGGGTGCAATATTTTCGGTGAAATTAACATAAAATATACAACTGCAAATTATCCAGGAAATAGCTATGTTCTTTACAGTGCGCATTTACATTTGGTAAAAAATGTTCTACTTATCTGTCTAGCACAAAGCTCCAATCGCTTGCAAAGGCAGTTTTAAAGGGACAGTGATAGCTCTGCGCAGGGAGCACGGTCCTTGAAGCGGCTGGAACAAATAGCTGGTGGGGAAAGTGACCTTCCGTAATTACCGAAGGTAATGCTCAGCGCTGGACATTCCTTGTTGTGAACGCTAACAATCTAATTTTAGATTGATTTCCCTTTTGGTACGCTGGATATGTTTCCTCTCTTAGACCTAAGTCCTTTCTACTAAACACAAGAAAAACTGTAATACTATGTAAAATGCAAATTTTGCTGTAAATATTTTATAAAATTGTTGCATACATCCCAAAAGCTATAGGTCTTAATTGAGAGCAGGCTATTTTTCCAGTCAATATATGGAAATGGAAAATGCTAATTCATGTTTTTCTACTTATGAAAAACCCTGGAGAATGGCAAAACCACAAACGCACTCACTTTAATATTATAAATATAATTTGGCTCCCTCTTTCCAGTCCCCGATGTCCTGGCTTTTATCTCCCAATGGCTGCAGAGGAAGAATCAGAGAATCGCTTTTACATCCCCTGTGCAGGAAGTCACCCCCGCGCGCTGCCAGCTTGGCAAAAGAGCAACAGCCGGAGCTCGCAAACGCGGCAAACAGGAACTGGAACACAAAATTCCAGCACTTTTACACAGGAAACAAGCCCCGAATGATAGCAGACCTGCTTGGGGCGAGCGGCGTGCAAACTCAGCCCCGCTGCTGAGAGCCGCCTCCACCACGGGCTGGCTGGCTGGAGGAGAGGAGATGACCCCACGCCATCCCCCAGCCCCACTGCTCTTCCTTTTATTTTTTAATTTATTTTTTTTTTCCATTGATTGGTTTTTTGGGGGCAGGGGGTATTATTATTAATGCTCTCCCTTCAGAGCAGTTGGCGGGGCTCAGACAATAAAGCCTGGAAAGAACCTCTCACGAGTTGCAATGAATATGACTAAAATTTGTTTAGCCTGCTCCAGCGTATGGTTACTTGCGTTCACATTTATCCATCCACTTTTCCTTTCCATGTGAAAGAAAAGACTGGTTTCTGCATCTTCCAGAAGAGAAATCATAAGGCTGCTAAAGTTAAAACTCTCCAAAGGTCATTGATGCTGGCTTTGAAGACTGAAAATGATATTATTCCCCATTAGACTTTTAATCTCATGATTAGAGCTAAAGTTAACACGACTGTCTCATTTTCTACTAGGGAAGAGTAAACTCATTTTTTCTTTCTCTACCAGAATACTTAATGGCATCCTATCTTGATAAGCAACATCTCATAGTTAAACAGGATGAACAATGGCAATGCAAAATACTTTGCAAGAGGTTTTTTGAATTTGTAAATATGTTATTTGATTTAATCCTGAAAGGTCTTGCTACACGCACAGCAAAATCCACCCATGGAAATCCCACCCAGGTCAAAGGACCTACTCTTGGTTGCCAAGAGTGCAGTCCTTGCTGGCACCCACAGAGACCAAGGGAAGGGATTGATCGATTCCCAGCTTGAGCTCTTACTCCCACATCCCCTAAAATCTACCCCTAGCAATGCTGCTGAACTGAGTAATGCTCATGAGGGCAATGGGAACCGAGATGCCAGAAAGAACCCCTTGCATGAGTGATAACAGCCCCCTTAGGCTCCTGGTGGATATTAAGACTAGATACGTGAAAACCTTCCTGAAAATTCTGCAGGGTGAGAATTTACAGGTGTGCACTAGTTTCAAAACCCAGTGTACAGCATTGACCGTTATTACAGGCAGATGCATGGAAAAAATTCAATTTTCTCCATTCAAGACAGACTCTGATAACCAACTAGTAAAACTCAGACCATAATTTCTTATTCAGTGTTCCACATGAGATGCATTTTGCTGAATTTAACATGTTTTGCTGTTAATGGATTTCACAGTATGTTGCCATTTTTATACAGCTGTCCAAATAAAATATTGTGTACAATGATGTGCTTTTACTGTATTGCTAGCCTGCAAATGGCAGCCACTTCCCCAGTTTAAGCCTTAGGAAAATGGGAAAACTCTTTGACTAGGCCATTTAATACATGTATTTTGGGTCTCCAGAGTTCTTTTTCTAGTAAGTCATGTTAAAACAAGAATAAAGATGCAAGATAGACATAATTACACCTTGTACATTTATGGTCAATAGTACTTCCACTAAAAGGAAAAACAAGCCCCAATATTTTCAGGTGTTAATACTAAAAGAGAATTAAGTCATACTTTTAGAAGTAACAGACTAACACCTTTGTGTTACTTGAAATCTGGCCTCCTAGCCTGCATCACAACAGTCTATTTTCTTTAAAATTGCAGAGCAATGTTGAGATTGCAGAGACTACCAGCACACAAGACACAAACCACCTGGTAGTTAAGAGTTTACAAGAAATGTCTGCGCCAAACTCCAGAATTGCTAAACTTCACCATCCGGAGCCGCTTGGCAGTGAAGCATTTACAAGCAACTGCATGTTTCTGTTTCAAAACAGGCTGTTGGGAAAATAAGCAGCGAGTTTTCCCCACATCACGGACCCCTCGGCACCCAAAGCTGAACGCTCATGCACAGACATCTCCTACAACCCAAGAATATGATGGGTACCCAGGTACAAGATGCCCTGACAGAAGATGTTAACACTGTTGTCACACTTAGGAAAAATTCCTTACAAGTTTAAGTGAAAACATGAAAAGAACTAGCTTTCCTTTTAATAATGCTCTGATAACATATTTAACTTTTCTGATACCTAAAGTATTTTTGTAATATTGGATTTCTGTATAACTATGGGGTAGTATAATATGTGGGGTTTTAAGAGAAAAGAAAATTTTAAAAAAACTACAGACTTAAATTTCAGGTCATTATTTTTGAATTAGTGTAGTTACACACACACCCAAAAAGAGTTACAGATTACTTTTTCATTGCATTTTTAAAATTTTCCTTTGTTGAACTAAGTCAAAGGATATATAACTTTAAAAGGCTTAGATTAAAAAAAACTAACGTTCTCCCTCTAGATTTTTAAATGCAATATAAAGTAATTTAACCAGGCAACTAACATCTCATAAATTCCCCATTACTTGAAAGTTCATCATTCAGGTTTAACACAGACATTGTTGATTTCAGTTTCCGGCACATTAGAATTAACCTCCAAAGCAAATTCTCTCCATTGATGCTCTGTAAGTGGAGGCACAGCTATTAACAGTTTTTAAAGATTTTAAAGGGGTCAGGAGTAACATTTTGCTTCCATTTCTTCCCCAGAAATCCTAGATTTTAAGAATAAATACTGAATCAAAAGGTCAAAAGTTGCTCTATGCATTTTACTTTTTTTTTTTTTTTTTAAAGAAAAAAGGGGGGAAATTCTTTACTAGAAAGTTAAATAAGGAGAAAATGTCACTGGAATACTTTCTTCCCTTCAACTCTAGCTATCTATATCCAGCCCAGCTTGAATCAGTTACTGTTCATTGCATGAGGTTTCATCATTTAACTTTTGTTGCCAATATTTATTCCTGGATATAACTCAGAGTCATGGGGTTTAAGAAATATTTGTCCATACCTCAATAATACGTGATAGCTGATGCGTGCAAAACATAACGGCAGAGGACATACCAGTGGTGCTAGTTGATGCTGATCCTTTAAAACACCCAAACTATCTGGAGCAAAATCTAAAACCAATGGATAGTTTAGCCTGAACCACAATAGCAAACTTGCTTGTAAATACAGAGTAAGATATAGTCATCATGAAATCTAAACATTTCACAGTTATTCGCACAACGTTCAAAATATTTGTTCCTTTTTTAAGGTCCTTGACTGATGATGGATGATGTGCATCTGAAGGCAGGGTTAAATTTCAAGTAGGCTGTGACTGACTGATGTAGTGATTTCTTGTGCTGTGTACTTCCTACCTGCAATGCCATTTTTTGCAGTCTTCTCCACCAATTCAGGAGGTGCAAAAGAAGGAAACACCAGACAAAACTGATTTCAGCCTGCTCCTACAGGAAGCAGGAGGTTTAAAGACTCAACTCCTCCCCACGGGGTTAGCACCTCAATCACCCCATCTGTCCCTGGGTTTGCGTGGGCAGGACGGAGCACAAAACATGAAGCAGAGGAGAGGCAGGAGAGAGCACACCAGTGAAAAAGACAGCTACAGAAAACACGAGAACCAGGGAGGTGTTTTGACCTGCTACGGAGCTCTCTCTTCTGAAGACTGTGGCATTTGTACACATGGTTTCTTTGGGTTTTTTTCATCTGTGGCAGGACAAAAGAGATTTTTCATATATAAAATCATAATTTGTCAGTCCTTTTAAGTTTGACATTACTTCAGGGAAATCTGACAGGGACAACCTGAAGCCTTCCTCCTCTCAAGCTTACTGTGCAATCAAACACTTGTCATTGGCTGCCCCAAGAATGACAAGTTTTTTACTTTTTTATTAAAGAAATTTAATTTTTAAAATGGTACACAGTGAATCTGCCAAGTCAAAATATTCAATTTAAAACCTTACGATTATTAAAAAGGCCCAAAGCTGCCAAAATTTACTAATAAATTGAACAAAAAGGAGCTTGTGACAAAAATTTGATACAAAAGCGAGCAAGCACATCTGGTGTAAATCACAGAGCCCATTTGCCCAAAGACTGCCTGTGCCAGAAGCCTCAACACACTGGATAAAGGTAAAATATTGCAGCCTTCCAGGATCTGAAGGGAGTTACAGGAGAGCAGGAGAGGGACTCTTTGTCAGGAAGTGTAGTGACAGGACAAGGGGTTTTAAACTAGAAGGGAGATTTAGATGGGATATCAGGAAGAACTTCTTTGCTGTGAGAGTGGTGAGGCACTGGAACAGGTTGCCCAGAGAAGCTGTGGCTGCCCCATCCCTGGGGGGGTTCAAGGCCAGGCTGGATGGGGCTTGGAGCAACCTGCTCTGGTGGGAGGTGTCCCTGCCCAGGGCAGGGGGGTTGGAACTCGATGGTCTTTGATTCTGTGATTCTATGAAAAGCCTTTAAAAAATTTATACAAGCTTTCTTCCTAAGGATCGCTTGTAAGGAACATCAGGGTAGAAATGTTTCTTCCACAAATGACAAAAGGTGGCAGTACCCCAAACAGGCAGAGCAGACAGGGAAGGCTGGGTTTGATTTGACTTGCTTGCCAGCTATGACAGAACAGAAATAGAAATTTTTTTAAGGGCTATGTCAGTTGGTAACCTCTTGTTCTCATAGAACAGATTAAACCTTCCCCAAGGTTAGGGATGCTGTTTAGTTTGAAGTATAATTAAAGGCAACGGGCCAACTGTCTCCCTTTGAAGTCAACCAAGTAACAGGAGGAACAAATCTGGACCTTTACAATACAGACAAACCATTCTTCTCTGGTAAGTACAGTTAGGGTTCGGCATATGCGTCATGGCTTGGGCCTCAAATCAGGAGAATATGTAAGCCAGTACCCTTACTGATTCAAAACCAGAGGGCTGTTCCATAATACAAAGAAAAAGAAACACTTTAGGTCCAAAGCTCAGAAGTGCTAAATATTGAACTAGATATTCAGAAAGAGTGAAATCCAGAATTTCATCAGTAGAAAAGCAATTTAATTATATTTTACTAATATTATATACTTTCTTTTCCCGTTTTCCTATGACTGGAATCAGCCTGGAACCTTGTCTAGGATTCCCCAAAGAGGTTCAAAAAAAAGAGTTTTATAACTCTGCCACAAGCTAATTCCTAACTAACCCAGTGCGGGTTTCTCCAGCTTTGCTGAACATTCATTCCTTTTTTCCTTAATCACTTCTCATATTTTCATCTCTCCCTCACTAAAAGATACAAAGCCTTCTGTCACTCAAGAAAGGTAGTACTGGTACCGGTGTTTCCAAATGAATAAATCCATTTGGCAAATAAAGAAGAAACGGGGGTAACATCTATTTTCTCCAGATAAAACCATTATCTGTTAATCTACCATAAAGAAATCTTCAACACCCAGATTTTAGGACAGCACCGATACTGATGTTAGTCCCACAATTCACATGAGGAACAACTTACTGAAAACATTATTTAGATGAAGTCAGAAGACTATACCTAGAAATGATAGAGGGTTTGCTCCCTTCTCCACCCCTAAGAAATATTCTGGTGTTTTTCTCTGGAAAGTAGGACACAGAGAAGTGCTGACCTCTCCACTGGGAAGGAGCAGAGTCATTTTGCCATCTGCAGGGAGACCCCTAAGCCCACACGGTGAGGACTTGCTTTCTTTTCCAGATTCAAGATTAGCAAAGCGGGGCTAAGAAATTTGCTTGTGAACTTAGACATGGCCACACACATATAAAATATCTGAGAAACAGGCAGAAAGCATCTCTGCAGGCTCTTAAATACAAACATACAACAGTTTCCAAGGTTAATAGCATTAATAAAAATGAAGAACAACTTACACATTCAAAGAAATCCCAGCTACACGGGGCAAAGTTTACTGCAAAATAGCATTTTTTCACCACACTTCCGAACTGAGGTTGAAAGGCTGGGAATAGACCGAGGTGCTCGCTAATGATAACTTTGAAGAAACATTACGCTTAAAACTCAGAATGACTGCAGACAAGGTGTTTTATCAACTGCTCACTTTATGAATAAATATGAAAGTACCAGGAAAATGTTTAAACAGGTGTAATCACAACTGCATAGGAAAATTGAGTTTGGAGGCTGTAAGGAATCTTAACACAGTTAAGAAAGAATGAAAGCAATCTAAAACTGTGATCATAGCCGATTATGCATGTATCATGCAAAACAGGAATGTTGTCATAGCAGCTATAAAAATGTCAGTGAAAACTGAACTACTATTACCAAGTTGTAAATGAAATGAAAAATGCAAAAGGAATATGTGAACGAATACATTAAGGGAAATGTTATTTCTTTCCTGGTAGATAAACAAGCAAAACAAAATACGTTCTCATGAAACAGAGTAATCTGTATGAACAAATATGCATAGATAACAATTGCAGGAGGCCACATCTGCACAGTACGACTGGATAAAATTATTAAGATTTTGGGTAATGAATTTTCCAGACTTAGAAAGGAAGGGACAGTAAAAATGTAACATTACGAAACCAGTTTCAGAGCAAGAAACCAAGTAAGTAATAGATTATATTAAGGACCGATATCGTTTACACTACAGTAAAGGGAGCTGCTTCTGCCTGCTAGCGAAGGCAATTGGGCTTTCGGTGTGGCTGAAATGTTAAAAAGTGTGGCTTTTAAAATGAAACATTTCCAGCCTTTTATACATTATACTTATTACAATGCTATTTAAATACTTGCACAAGTGCTTAACACTAAAACTAATTAACACAGAAAATAGAAACCCAGGGCTTAGAGTTGGACAAAATAACACAAGGACCTATTGGCATAAGCAAATCCCTCTGCCCAAGAGCCCGAGCCAGCAGCGAGCTCCACTCCGGCAAAGTCCCCTGCAGCAGTGCCGGCAGGACTCGGGCCAGTCCATGGCACTCGCAGGCAGCAGGATTAAGGCTCTCATGTGCATGTGGAAACATCATATATGTTGTTCATCTGTTAAGATAAGTACTTTTAGCTTCTCCCCCCCAATAAAATCAGTCTTTCACAATAGCCAGCCACTACAAAATGAAAGTCTAGTACATGTTGTTAATTAAAGCAAGTCCACACAGAATTGGATATTGAAGCAGGCACTGGGTAAATATAGGAAGGTTGTACCTTCATTTCTGCATTAAAAGAGCAATTACTTGGAATATGCTTTACAAACATCAAAGTTAAAAAAAATTTTTTTGAGTTCCTAATGCGTCCATAATTAATTCACACATTCAGCTGTTGAGTCCAGAAATATGTTCCTGTTGATAATTTGCATCTAATGCTTCAAAAACAATCTGGCACATTTTTATTTGCCTTAATGCCTGAAAGCTATTACCAAGATAGTGCTTTACAATGTCATCATCATTGCTGCCACGTATACGCTTTAACTAACACGAGCGCTTAGGTCTGAAGAGTTTCCCTCAAGAATTAAACAGTGTTGTCTCAGGACACAATGTCATGAAAGTATCTTAATGGAAGGGAATGTATTTAACAAATAGCACCCTTAAACTTTAAATCAATTAGAATTCAAGTACGGTGTTAAACAAAACACACAAGAAAACGGGAATTTTACAAGAATTACACCTGCCCTTCTTCCAATATTGCCTACGTTTCTGTCACACCAAATAGAAGATGTTTTATTATAAGAGAGATTCTGAGAAGTCTTAGCCACCCTCAACTCCCAGATCAAGGGGAATGAGGAACAAAGCGCTTCACAAAATCAGGCCTGAGTATCAGAAATGCTTCTCATCCTCATCAGAAATGCCCAGGGCTCATATGTATAAAAGCCAGTTCCGCAAAAGCGATCCTTACCTACATTCTTTTCCCATACACATGCACTTACAATCCCCTGAGACAGGCAGGAGCCCAAGACTAAAATCAGCCCAAATTTTTATTTATGTAATATATAACTTAGGAACTTTGTTAAGATCTGAATTTATAAAAACCAAAAATCTCCTCAATAAAAAGATAAAACTTTTTGCTTCGATTGTTAAACAGAAGAGGAAAACATAACGTGGAATGTATTGGTTCCTCTTTGATTTTGAATCCTATCTCAACCCCTTCACTACTGTGCTGGTTTCATCTCAGTGACAGAGCTTGGTATCAACTGCTAATTCTTTCAAACGTAAAATAGGTTTTCTAAATTGGTACTTTTCAGAAAATTATTTCTGTAGCTATTACTGCAAATTGAACTCTCACGAGCAACAAATTTATGTTGTTATTTTTATATGCTAAGGAAATAACAAACCTGTATCTGGTCATTATTTGTTCATAATATTGATTGCATCTGAAAGAAACATAAATGTGGATGGATGTTATCCCTCCTCTTTGTGTTTAATTCTGGCAGAGCATTTCCAGAATTTGAAACACAACCTCCAAGAGCAGCAAAGGTAATTTAGATCCTTGGAGCCCTACACTACATACAATGTATGGTATGCCACAGCTCAGGGAGGACTTGGAAAACTCTCCCTGTTCCTCCAAACAGGGAGGTGTTCCATCAAACAGGGAGGTGTTTATCCAGACAGCAGCCCAAGAACCAGACCACTGAACAATTGCAATGTGACTTTTGGAAGTCTTCCCTCCAGCACTCCCATTTGTACTCAGTGGCTCTCAAAGCACAAGCAGGGCTTCATGTTCTACACTGCACCTACCACAACACATTCAGTCTGTGGCCGCCTCCCTCCCTCCTCACCAGAATTCAAACTGGGAGCACTGGTAGTCGCACACATAAGAACAGGAGCGGAGCTGGGGAAGGGCTGTGCTGAGGTCTGAGGAGTTGGGCAGCCCCTCGTGAGCCCACAGCCACACTCCTCCGGAGCTGGAGGCAGGAAGGTCCTACAGCAATCCCAGTGCTACAGCATGACCAGAAATCGTATCATCCCCTGTTCAAGCACTACCTGTGCTCCAGTTGAGCTTCTCATGCACATTTGCCAGGAGACTTTTTCAGGGAAATGGAGAAAGAAGGGTGGGGACAGGTTCCGCGGCTCCCCCAGCCGCTAGGGAGGAGCTGCCCTGACAAATCTCCATGCTTGGTCTGCTGCCATGGCTGCTCAGTGCCCCCTGTAGAGCCCAAGGCTGCGTGTGCCCATCTTCCCCTGTACGTAACAGAGGCTGCACATCAGAGGCAGTGGCAGGTGGGGAGAGAAGGGGGAGAAGCTTTAAACATTGCCAGGTCAGCGCAACAGGAGGTAGGCAAGTACAGAGGCAGAAGAAACTACTGCAAGTTTTTGATATACTCCCAGGTGGACTCCCCAATGCCTGTAAATGTTTCAAAGGGGGATCCCCTTTCTGTGGGCATGGAAATGTTTCAAAGGATCCCCAATCAGTGCAATGTTTCAAAGACCTCTACTCTCTCAAAATTCCATCCCCCTCGCCCCCGGCTGAAAACATTTCTAAACAGATCCCTTCATGGCAAACCACGGCTTGAGGAGGTCTGTGGTGCCGCTTACAGCCCTCCTACAGGCCCCACAGCAAACCAAAGCAAAACATCTACCATTTACCTCCTCTGGGGATATACCCAGCCCGCTCCTTCCCCAGGGACGCCGCACAGGACCCAATACGTCTCTGTGTTTGTGCACAGGATATGAAGGGCTGGAGTGCAGAAGGGTAATTTTTCAAAGCGGTGCGTGGGAGTCACACTGGAAATTCCCCGCGTACTGCTTTGAAAAAAATAAACCCCCTACCTCCATGAATTATGAGCAGGGCCTCCGAGAAGCCGAAAGGTTGAAGAGGGAGGCACAGCCAACTTAACTGGATGCACTTTTTAAGACGACAATGTAAGAAATAGTAGAATTCTTTAATCATATTACGGACACTGATACTTATGAGGTGTCGCTGCTACAGAGCAGGGATTCCTTTGTTGACAGTCACTTGAGCAGAATAAAATGAAGCAAGTGCTTAGGATATCTCAACTATTGATTTTGTGTTTCTCAAAGTATGAGAAGAAAGTGCTGCTGAGAGGTCTTGAAATATCAAAGCCAAGGTTTTTTTTTACCTAAAAATTACATGTCAAGGCTAACTTCATTGTCTTGGCTCACTTCAAATTCAAAGAAGAGATAAAAATCTCTCCCTGGAAATGCTTATCCTACTCAAACTCTTATCTTAGATTGGTATCAATCATTCATTTTCCCCAGACAGCATCTCAATGACTATATTAAACCAGACACTTTAATTGTAGACAGATACAAGTTCATTGACATGAGTCCAACCCCAAGCTCCCGAGGAGACACAGACTAAGGGCAAGCTTCCCCCCCTGCCCCAAGCACCCATATGTTCACCCTGGGATCTCAGTGCCCCCCCAGTACAAACAAATCCTCATCTGTAGATCTTAAATTTACAATGATGACATGAATAATCCCTGCGACACAGAGCCGGGCTGTAGAAAAGGCTGTACGAGCTCCCTCCTCTCATTGCCTGTCTGCATAGACTCAGTCTTAAACACAGAAAAGGGAAACTCTTGCACCCCTTATTTCACAAGTGCTAAACCTGCCTGAGCAGGCAGGAGGCCTGTGCCCATCTCTCCTATGGCCCGAGTAAGGGATCAAGGCTCTTGGGCTTTGAACAAAGGGCACAGGAGCAAGCCCAAGAGGCAATCCATCATTCTCCTTACTGACTCAGCATTATGCGAAGTAACACCAAAATTCTGCACGGCATTTATTGCTGGCGAAAAGGTGACATCTAGTCTCACCTTTCGCCTTCAGTATTCCCCAGTAAAGACCAGATACCAACATCAGTCTCACTGACTATGCCTCTTCGGAAGCAGTCACATGTCCTGAACGAGAAGGGGCCCAAGCACCTTGTGAACTGAGATGCCCAGAGTGGGAGGAAGCTTGGCTCTATCTTTAAGGTTTCTATACGTTACTCTTGCTTAAACTGCACCATAAAAAAAAAGTGATGACTTCATGAATGTTCTCAGTCTGTGTCTCCGCAAAAAAATGCAAAGATAGGACATCACAATGGAATAATCGCACATTTTCTTACCATGCCCTGGTATTTACAATGTTCTAGGTATACAGAACTGAGTCCATATGCATCTTTCTATTTATAAAGAGTTCTTCCAAATGTATATAATAACTTATGTAAAGCCTTAAGGAAACAATAGGTACAGTTTTTACAAACAGCAGCATCACACTTTTCTCAGCCTCTTCTGCCTCCTACCACCACTGTTTTCCAACAGCACTAATAGTGAACCTTGTAATGTCATATATATCATCAGGTATTATTCCAGATAGAACTACTTTGGGAATATACATAAATAAACTTCACACATAAGTTATCGGCAAATGAAGAAATTATATCTTTCCAAAAGGAAAAATAATTCCCCTCTCAAATCAAGCAGAACCTTAACTCAGGGCTTTATGACCTTTGTATTTAAAAATCATTTATTAGCCACTGGATCACAAATTAAGTTGAAACAAGTGCTAAGATTGCCTAAGGACTCTTTTCTTTCAGGCTTCTTAAAAAAATAATAATCATGGGGGGAGCTACATGAAATCACTATGGTCCAATTAACAAGGATCTCACTCTTCAAGCTTGCAAACAAGAGATTACATTAACACCTGCTACAAAAGCAAACATTTTTAGATATCTTCATCTTAACCTGCTTGACATTGACTTCAAACTCCTGCCTGGCTCTCAGATGAAAATTATTGTGACTGACATGTATATTTTTCATTCGGGGGTGGGGGTGCGAAGACTGTGTCAGTCTACGTTTCCCTCTCTCTCTGGTATTTATGCATAATTCACTTCAAAGACAATAGGAGTTACATACATGCACTGACGGGAGAATAGTTTCCTCTAAATGTGAAATTGTTGAAGGAAAACCATTATGCTTACGGGAGATAAATGCTGCATGCGAGCATATGAGACACACAGAGTGCACTGTGGGGTCCTTGAAGGATCTCATCCAACCTATGCCTCCAGTGGCATGTGTGACTATCTCTTTTGTGATGCCTGCATCAAAATAAACTGACCTCTCGGGCCAACACATATATTCGTAACATCTGTACTGAAAGGAAAAACGTGTCTTTGCGTTCATCAGAAAAGCAATCATACAGCTGCAGCAGAACTACAACCCGTCAGGTTACAAAAAAGCTTTAGTACAAACTCTTGTGACAGGACTGTAGTAGAAGGTAGCAAGCACCGATTTTTAAAACACTTGTACATCTGAAAAGCTGAACTTTCTGAAGTCCAGAATTATCGGAAAAAGAAGAAAAAACCCACTGAAATAACTCTGTAAGTGTTCTGTTTTGACAATGTTCCACAGGAATTCACCACACTTAGCTGGGAAAATGCTAGCAGTTAAATCTATTCAATGTCATGACATACAAAATTGAAACATAATTGCTCCTAAGTGGTTGACAACTGGCAAGTACTTTTTACATGGATAGAGAGAAATTTATGCTATCAAATGGAAGATACTGTCAAAAGTTTGATTTTAATATAAATGAAAATGCTACATGAGGACTCAAAAGGATAAGGAAAAAAGCTCAGCAGTAACACTTTTATAACCACATATTTAAAAAGCTTTGAAGTGAAGAATCATTACATCAAAATCATTTTCCTTGAAAGATAAAAAAAATAAATTACAGCATGAATATTAACAAGTTATTAGAATAGTGAATTTCAAAGAGCAGGAAAAAAACAAGCAGCCGATGAGTGGCCTAGTTTAAAGAATGTCTTACCAATCATATGGTTAGCGACATGGATTTGTATCTCTCTCTCATTCTCAAAGGTCATCTGGCACTTGATGCACTGATAGGTCTTTTTCTGTTTAATAACCAAAAAGAGGTTAGAGAAAACTGCACTGTAGCATAAGGCAAGTGTGATCATGAATATAGTATGTTACATGCTTCAACCTTCCTCCACTGAGGCCTTTTCTCATCATATATCCCAAACAAGACACGCGAGTTGGGCCAGGCTTTTCTGAGACCATAAATACAATCTCTAATTAACAGCCTGCTTTAGGAGAACATTTAATTTCAGCTTTAAAAATTTCCAGTGATAGTACTTGAAAATCTGATTGAACCATACCCAGATTGTTCACGTCATTTAACCCATCACAGTAAAAAGTTCTGCAGAGTCAAGTAAAAGGCATTGAAAGGTAACGCTGTTTTCAGAAAAATATCTACTTTCTCAAAAAGTTCCACCTTTAGTTAAAATCAAAATACTGTAGGCAAAACACCTGTAGTCACCTGGGGAAGTGAAGGACAAAAGGAAAAAATGCATCTTATAATGGTGTCCCACCAGAAATCCTGGAAAAACTGCATTACCACAAAGAACGGTTTCCTAGCACAATCTGTTGTCTATTTTCTCTGTCTCAAAGTCATACCAGGGAGGCTTAGCCGCAGAAGTGAAGAAGCAATTACATGAAGCACTTATTCAAATAGGGAGAATGGGGTTTGCACTCAGATTGACAGTGGTGCGTGTACTTGTGCAACATGACAGGAGAAAATCCAAGAAACCATTTGTAGGAATTAAAATGCATGTTGACAAGTTAGACATCTAAGTTAGGAGGGGGAAAAAAAAATCCCAAAAAAGACTATTGTTAAGCTTTTGTGCACTTGCAAAAACTCTCATTTCCCAAAGCAGGAGTACGGTGCTTTGGTCTGATGTGCATGCTCAATTGCTGCCTGGGAATATGTTATCTAAATAGACATCTTTTGACGTGCAATTTAGAAAAATTCGGCCTTTTGTGCCTACTTCTTCCTAGAGAATAACTGCAACACTTGCCACCAAGCAGGAGCATGAGCATGCGGTCCACATTCGTACGGCTAGAGTGGATGGCAGCAGAACGTACGTGAAACCTCCGGGTGCTGGCCACAAGCTTGGTTACAAAGCCCAATTCAGTAAAAAACACCTTCTTAACTTTGTTGAAGCACAATATTTTGCAGCTATATTTTGTGCACATTTTTTTCATACAGCCTCCACCCAACACCTATGTATAGAATCCCATTTTCAGGAGAGCAGTAATAAGTTAGAAGTTTTGAGTTAAACAGAGGAGTTGCTGTCACCCCCTCTGCGCATGGGATCCAATTTCCTCAAGCACCTGCTGAGGAAAGAACAAATTAGGTGCTGCCAAGAGCTTCTTAACTACTTCCCATGTCATCAGTGGCAACAAGTTAGCCTGCTGGAGGTTAATGAACAGGCTGTAATACCATAATAACAAATGCACCAATCTATGGATGTTATGTGTATTCCATGAATTCTGTACACAGTATGTGTCTGCACATAGGCAGGGCTTTCTAGGCTAAAATAACAATGGCTGATTAACATGATAATAGGAAGAGGACTATACTCCATTGGCCTAAACCTAACACAGCCAACCATGTAAAAGGAAATATTTTGGATTGGCTAGTTATCCCTAGGCAGCTGAAGAAAGTATCCTCCTGGAGTCCATTTGGAAATCAAGGCTGTTAATGGAAAAGCAGCTGGATTTCTGCAGCAGTCTTTCTTGGGAATCTATTCCAGCAGGCGAGCACAGCCACACGTACGTACACACGTCCTCTCAAACACACTGCCATACACATCCTGAGGGCTCCTAACTTTAAAAACAAAAAGACACACACAAGAAACCTTGGAAAAGAAAAATGGGATTGGGTGGTGACTGATTCATGTGGTCACATTTAAAACTTGAGACCTTCCTCTTCTTCAGAACTTCAAAGCTGACTAAGTTCTGTGCCTCCTTCAACACTTATCTCTGTTATGAGGGTTCCCTAAGTAACTAGCTAAGAAGGACAGTATTTCAGCTCAACTCTATTTCAAACCTTTAAAGTTATATTAAACACAGACAAATGATTCTTTTTTTTTTTAATTGATTTCGGTGCTTCTGAAAGCTACTCACTAACAGATCTGGAGACAGGATGTCTTTGTTTATCCACAGACCCAGTGCAAACTCCTCCACACCATTTCACAAACTTACAAAACACTCCTCTTGGCGTGGCCACCCCTCAGAGAAGACAACAGATTTCAGACTTCCTCTGAGTATTATCTTCAGCCTCAGCTGAGACACACACATGCAAAAAGAGCAGCTTAACTACAGCAATGGCTCTTACCATAGGCTTGGTATGGAGTGAGGTTAATAAAGAGCTTCATACAGGCCACAACCTAACTACATCATGCAAGAGATGGAAGACCTGAAGTTCTGGCTCATTAATAATTCTCTTCAAAAGAGACAAAACCAGACTTCCATTCTCAGTCAAGGAGGAGCAGTAGTTCTAACGCTAGTTTGTGTTATTTGTGGCACTAAATACAATTTCCTACTACTGTTTTTGTGGGCATCATGGCTTCACAAACATTATTAATGGGTCACTTATCTCTTTTTAAAGTTTTGTCATGGCATGTGGTGACAAAGGTGCCCAGACTCTGAGGAGCTAAGAGAATCTAGGTGACAGCACCTGAGGTGATGGAAGAGACCAGATGAGCAAGCCTTCAGCCTTCAGCTGACAGAGCAATGCCCATTAAGTCAAGATATTTAATTCTAATCTTGGCACAACGTAGTAGTATTAACAACAGAGGCTTCTTTACTGAAGTAACTATTGTTCCCATGGGTTTTCCAGACTGTCCTCCTTTAAATCTGGAAATGGTTTCCTGTTCTACAAAGAAAATATTCCTCCATTCAAGTGGATTTACAAGGGAAGAGAAGGGGTGCGGGGGAGAACAAAGAGAAGGAATTGAGTCCAAAAAAGTGTGCAGGAGAAAAGGATCCGAATAAAGGAGCACAACAGGGCTCATTCTTCCAACTTTCTATGCCACCTCCTTTGCTTCTTCAGTCCAAATCACCCAGGTGGGCTAAATATAGTAACACCATTCAAGATGGAAATTTAGTTGAAGACTAAATTATTTGCCATTGTCAATGTTAAACAAGTATTGTTCATGAGAACTACAGCACAAAATAAGGATAAGCTCATTGTAAGAGAAAGAGCAGCCTGAAATGTGACCCCTTCCAGTATTACAAGAGGCAATGAGAAATCTCAATACTAAACAACCGGTCCTGTTTCTCATTCCTCTGGAAGACGTGTTAAAAGGAATTATTAAAATATATTCAAAACTGAAGCTCCTAAGCACAGAAATATGTTCATAAAAATTAAAGCATTACCTCTGATGCAATCAGAAAATAGTATAAAAATGTCTTGAGCGATATGTGTGACAGGTACTAGAGTGGTACCTCCACTTGTGATGTTCATCCAAAAAAAACCCTTTTAGTCCTATCCAAAAAGAAGAGCTCATGTACTAACTGTAAGAATCAAACACAAATTGATGTTAGAGCAGCCTTTAACTTAAAAGGCCTATTTCATTTATTACTCTTAGTGATGTTCCGTACAGGAGACCATTGACTTCACTTTAAATCTCCTAATACAAATCCTCTGATGCAGATGTTTCCATGTACGGGAGGTAAAAACTCTGTCCATCTGGAAATTTACCTTTGTTGACCATCATGACTGGGTCTTAGTTAGAGGTCCTAGAAACACAGGTGATGAATTTATAGATATTTCTTCATGGTTATTTGCTATTAAATCATGAGGTGAACAGAACACAGCAGCATTTTCAAGGGTTATGTGCTTTCTCTTTCATTCTTATGGCTATTTTGATCCTCATTTAGCTGTCTCTAACTGATTTTCAGAACAAAACCTCCAAAATTCAGTAATAAAAACTCAAAACTAAATGTAACAAAATATTCATATTCCCTTTGTGGTGCTATATCCATATGCTCTATCACCTCCTGCTTTTTTTTTTCTTCCCAAATATTTTCACTTTTTATGAATCAAGAGCTAATATTTATTTTCCTCCTTCCTTCCACTTTGGGGTTAAATCTTCATTCAGCTTTTTTTCTGAAGTTCCTCTAGGCTTCCACAGTCTCTTGAAGAGGCATAACTGCTAGCAGATTGATTTCCAGCATTCAGAGAAGTTAGGTTTTCTGTATACCATCATCACCTTTACTGTTTGCTTGGATTTCATTCCGCTTATTCCTATTCACTCTGAAGTATATGCCCATCCCTATATTTTCTGACTGTACCTTGTCCTAATCTTCAACTGCTTTTCTGCTTAAAAAAGAAAAATCAATAAAGGTGTTTAAAAGAAAAAAGCAGAAGTGCTCAAGAATTGGAGAGAAGCAGCTCTTGTCTGGACATCTGCAGATTACTCTACATGCATTGTGCACATAAGATTGCCCCAGTAAAATGGTATTTTACCTGCGTGCAGCACGCTAACAAGATGATGAGATTGTGTTCAACTCGCTTAGCTTTGCTATGAAGCCAATGAAGTTAAGCAAACGCTATTTTTGAAATACAGGTATTTTTCACCATTTTAAAGACAGCACAATTCTTTGAAAATGCCTGTGCTGGGCAGACACAAAGGACACTCACTGCCTTGAGAAACCTGAGTGAAACACCAATGGCTTCCACGTGACCTGACATCAGAATTCAGGTCTTGTACCTATAATGAAGGGCAAGATAATGAATTATTCCTAATAACAATAAATCTATTCCTGGGATTCATACCATAAACGTCTCTGATATTAGCATACGTGCAGGCCATAGACACCTGTTGGAAGTACCATTTGCCATCATCACAAATGCTGATTTTTCATTATCTTCTACTAAGGAACTAAGACCTTTCCTCATGGGATGAAATTCAAAGCATTTACCTTATTGAAGAACTTAAAACTGTATGAACTTAAAAAGTATGGAAGCTGTCAATGAAAAGAAGAGTTAAAGCAAGAAATAAGAGCAGAAAATGGCAACGTATTCTGCTTCTGATAGTCAATAGGAAAGAAAAGGTAATACTTTAGGCTAAAGGCATAGCCACGTGAAGTGAGAATTAGTCCTACCTAAGAGGATAGAGGGGCAGTTTTATGTTTAGAAAGAAATAAAGGCCTGAGAAGGAGGAAGGAGAATGACCTAGCCAGAGCCCCAGCCAAACTCTTAAAAGGCATCGCACCGAAGGAGGGATATTTCCATTCCTCATTCTTTTACAGAAATAGGTGTGTTTGCCTGGAAGCTTAGTCACACTCAGCACACCCAAAGGGAACAATATCCAGTTGTTTTACTAAACAGGCAAAAAAAAAAAAAACAACTCAAATCCACCAAAAATTAAACTTTCTGTGAAATTTGCTCAGAAGCCTTGAACAGGGCACTGAGGCCAGCGGGTGTAGGGACAGGCAGTGCCACGCTCCGAGCTGGCCACACACAGCCCGGCTCAGCCAGACACTGCTGCCCCGCACAGCCTGGAGCTACCAAGTCCTGCTGGGGACACAGCCTGCACCGCCACTATTTGAGACATCTCAGCCTGCGCCCTCCAGACTGACTTAGGGTCTTCCCTTAATTCCTGAGCCTCTGGTGTTCTAGTTGAACAGTATTTTCAGGTTCTTTAATGCAGTAAGATGTGTTTGTGGGTGCTTTAATTAGCAGATTGACATAAACAGGCATCCACGGCTGGAATTATTCATTAGGAGTTGGGTGCCTAATTTCCTTAGATACTTTTGAAAATCTCACCCCATCATGTTTAATTAAAAATGTCAGATGATATCAATACTCAGATGTGTCTGCTGTTGGTCTCCTGAGAAGATTTCCAAAATCTACTTCTCATTCCATCTGTTCCTGACAGAGGCAGGACTGACTTGGCCCATTCTTGAACCAAAACATCAACAAATAATTTCAAAAGACTATAAACTGCAAACGATATTAATCTCCTGAGTAGGCTTCTGAAACCTTACTTGGATCTCCATGTTCCCAAGTATCTTGTAAGCTAAGAAGCAGGAAAATAGGCTATCTGCAAAGATGAAAGGAGAGCACACTTCTACGTAACCTGCATTAGACAGCAATTTCCAGATTTGCTAAAAAAGCTACTTATCTTACAGGAGGGTCATGATGCAGATCCTTTTAAAACACTTTTAAAAAATCATACACACATGTACGCACGCACAAGCATACACATATGCACACAGACAACCAAGCAGCCTCACAACTTTCACTCTAACCAATGTCCTCTTTAGCCCAGAAATTTATTTCAGGTGAGAATTTGAGGGGTAGGGTGGAATTCACTACAGTTTTCCTCAAAAGTTCCTTTATCCTCCAGCTCATGTTTAGTTCCCTGGTAAGAAAAAAATCTCATTTCTCAAGTATGATCAGACACGTTTTGTCTTGTTTTGGGGACTCAGCATCTCCCTTTTTCATGGAAATGCCCCAGCTTTTCCAGATCTGCCAGTTCAGTAGCATCAGAATTCATGGACAAACTCAGTCCCCACCATTCACATGTCTCAGCTCTCTGTTGGTAAGGGCAGTTTTATGATAAAAAAATCTGATGCGCTGCCACTGGGAATCATGGAGCCTGCAAGGTTGAGCAACCTCTAACTTTTCTATGTGCATTACTATGTGTGTGTCTGTGTATTACTGTATTAGCACAAGTAATTTTACAAAATGACAGTTTTTTAAAAAAACAACATCATATGAGTTCTCAGTCACATCGAAATTTTCTATTTTATCCCTCAGATATTTTAAAGTTCAGCTGTACTTACTCTGGGAACAGGGGACGTCTGGGTACCTTTCCTTTGGCCGCTAGTCTCAGGCGTCAGGTCTCGGTGATCTACCTGAATGTGGCTCTCTAGGTCTTCAGCACTTTCAAATTTGACACTACACTCTGGACACCTCAGGCTGCCACACGGTCTCTCATTCACCTCCTGTGGAGTCAAGCCCGAAGACTGTCCATTGGTGCTCCTGGTCATGCATCCAGCACACAGGCCATAGGGAAGGCCGTTCACATCCAACTTTACCAAGTCCTGCTTATTCCGGAACTCCTTCAAGCACAACGCACACTTGTAGAGTTTTTGCAAGGCCTGGCCATTGGGCGACGAGGTGGCAGAGTTTCCTGCCAGTTTCTGCATATGGAACGTCCCGTGAATTTTCAGCTCAAGGGTAGAGGTGACCGTCTGCATGCAGACAACACAGCGAAACCCGGTGAGGGAGTTTCTGAGATCTGGATGCATCTGGCAGTGCTCGATAAACTCCTCCTCGCTCTGCAGCGGCATTTTGCAGATCCGACATGTCCCTGTATCCAAACTCTTGCTGTGAGTGACTTTGTGCTCCGTCAGGGTCAGGAGAGATGGGAAGCGTTCCCCACAGATGGGGCACATGTAGTGCTTAGCTGGACCTCGATGGGTCTGCATGTGTTCTCTCAGGCCATTTTCTGAGAAAAAGGTCCTTGAGCAGATATTACACTTGTGGCTACCTTTGATGAATTCTGCTTTCTTCCTAGAACAGTCATCCTCCCCTGGCCTGATGTTATGATCTCTCAAACGATGGTTCTGCAAGAGGACCTCCATAGTGTAGGCAGCCCCACAAATGTCACAGCCATACATGGGCTCAGATGCATCTACATCGTCCTCACTGGCTTCGTGACTGTTGGAAGTATCTGGATTCTTCATTAACATATTCTGGATATCTGCCCCTTCTGTCTTCTTATTTGTTGGGGTCATGCCATTAGCTGTACCATTTTCAGCACTAGCATCAAAAACACAATGCTTTTCCCGCAAGTGCTTTTCAAGCAAGATGATGGCGTGAAAAGCTTTGCTACAAAATTTGCAGTTGTATTTTTTGCTGTGAGTTGTGATGTGGCACTGCAGTTCCACCTCTGTGCTAAAGGTCTCACCACAGAAGATGCATTTGTGAGACTTTGACGGATTCCCCAAGTGACTGTGCTTCACGTGGATCTGGAGATCCACCTCCTTCCTAAAATCCCAGTTACAGGCCGTGCAGCGATACATCTTCTTTTCATTGCTATGCTTGACTGCCAGATGCACTTGGATAGATACCTTGGAATCAAAAACTTCTTGGCAAAGGGTGCAGTGATACAACACAAAAGTATGCATGTCCAACAAATGCTTCTGCAAATCATCCACCGAAGAAAACTGTTTGTCGCAGCTCTCACATACATAATGAGTTGAAGTTGTCATGTAATGTACAGTGAGATGTTGCAGAAGAGACTCCTGGGAATCAAAGTCTTCTTTGCACTGAGGGCAAGACTGTTTCCTCAACAGCAACTCCAAATGCAACTTTAAATGGGTTTGAAAACTTTCAAAATTTGAGAACTTTAGATCACACTGATTACATGGGTATTCACCATTAGACACTGAGTTGACGCTCGCAGAAAGCCGTTGCCTTTTAGGGGAAGAGACTTCAACATCAGAAGAAACTGGACTCTGCTCTGCTTTTGACTTCTTATTGTGTGCCAGAGGAATGTTCTTGTGGTTTTCTTTAATATGCTTTGTAAGCTTCAGGATGGAGCCAAAAATGGGGGAGTTTGTGCAATAAGGGCATGAATAAACTTCCATAAAAGACTGTGTTGGCTGAATGACAGGGGAATCCAATTTTGAATTTCCTACATTGCAGTGAGTCTGCTGAATATGCTCAGTCAAGGTTGCTTCGGTCAGAAAGCCCATGGAGCACTGGTTACAGAAGAAAGCGTTGTTGCCATCTTGAGGGGTAGCATTTGGGCCGCAGTGAGTAATTCGGATGTGTTCTTGTAGGCTATTAATATCTGCAAACATCTCCGGGCAGTAGTTACAGTGAAAGGCAGAAATGTTGCTAAACTGCATCATGGGATATGCGTGGTTTTTGTGCACCTTTCGCACGTGTTCATTCAAGTTGTACAGTGTAGGCATGGAATCGAGGCAGATCTGGCACGTGTGGCTTTGCTGAGGTTTGTCTGCATGAATGGTCTTCAGGTGGATCTCCAGAACAGCAAGGCTGTTGAAGTCACGCTTCGAGCAGTATGGGCAGCTGTAAGTAACTTTAGACCAGTTCTGGCCTTCCTCTCTGTCCACAGACCTCATTTTCTTCTGTCCTCTCAAAGGCTTTAAGGTGGAATCTGGGGTGGAACCTCTTTCCACGGACGCGCTGGAGTCGGGCGTTGCGCTGCTCATGGACGCCACGCTCCCCAGGACCGGGTCAGGGCTGATGCTGTGATTGCTGGAGTCAGGTTGCCTGTGGCTGTCCAAGTGGCAATAGACTTCCTCCACTGAAGAAAACTGCTCCGGGCACATAGGGCACTTGTGTTTTTTGTTGGCATGGGCTTGATGAATGTGTGTGAGCAGCGAGTTTTCGTCTGCAAATACTTCAGGGCAATGAATACACTGCAAATCTGCCTTCTCGGAAAGCTGTGGGTGGCGTGTCATTACGTGCTTCTCCAAATCTTCAGTCTGACTGAATGTCTCTTCACAGTAATCACACATAAAATCATCCTTCTTCACCTCTTTCTCAGTCTTTGCCATATGTTCCTTGTTCTTTTTATGAGCTTGCATGTGACTCTGCAATGAGCTGGTAGAAGAAAACCCACGTTTACAGACAGTACACTTGAACGGTTTGCTGGAGCTGTGGGTTTTCAGGTGAATTTTGAGGTGGTCGCTGCGAGAGAACGCAGCCTCGCATTCGTGGCAATGGTACTTTTTATCCCCCGTGTGAAGCTTTATGTGGCGATCCCTACTTCTCTTGTGCTTAAAAAGCCGGCTACAGTAGGTGCATTTGAAAGGTAGTTTGTCACTGTGGATCTGCTCGTGCCTTTTAAGGTAGCTCAGGCGAATGAAGGACTTATCACAAAACTGACAGGGATACGGCAGGCCAGTCCCCCCTTCCTCCTCCCCGATGCCGAGATCACACCCATCTCCTATCATCTGAGTGGGTGATGCAACATCTTTGCTGGAGGGAGATGAAGCCACCCAGGAGAGTTGTGGGTCGTCATCACCATCTGTAATGGGAAAGCAGAAAGGAGATTAAAAACAATTCCCAGTGCATCTGTGAAATAAGGACAAAGCTCTCAACAACACTATGGGCTTCTGCTACTACAGCATTAAAAAAAATATCAACTAAAAAAAAAATCTCTCTTAAATTTCAAAGGAGGCTTGAGAAAGAGAAATAAAAATATATTTGTACACATAATTCACAAATATGCCAACATATAGTATTAATAAAAAGCATTTTTCTCTAGCAGGTTTAACACCTGCTCACTGTACTGTAAAGCAATAAACAATGAATAAAGAAAGCAAAACACGATGTGCAGTGAAGCAAGGCAAACGTTTCAAAAAGCTACAGTGTTAAGTGATCACCTGTGATTTTGTGGGTCTTTTTAAATGCTACGTCAAGATGATTTTAAGCAATGTCTCCATTAAACAAAATCCTTCAGTTCTGTCTCAAAACTGTAACAGAATGAAAGGCTGCTTAAAAGCAGAGTCGAACATCTAGGTGAAATAAAAGCATCAGATTTGAGACAGCTCAAGAAAATCAGGGAAGAGATCTGCACCATTATCACATTCATTCATATGAAAGGTAATGTTGCCTGCTTGGTACAAAACCAAACAAGCTTAAAAAGCCCAGAAAATCACCGCTGGAGATCTCAAGACATCACAAAACAATCAACTTCAGGATAAACTAACAACGGCCCAGCCTCTGTTTTAATAACTATTTCCTTTGCTCAATATGAGGCTTTGGAAAATATTTTATAATTTGATATTACCATAAAGAAGCACAGCACTACCTCCAGCAGCAAAACAGTCATTTTAGGAAAAATACATAAAATGTTGGCAGCTTTCATAAACAGAATTGTTAACAAGAAACAGAAGAGAGCGAGTTCAAATATCCTAATTCCAATAAATGCAGAGATGTTGAGTGAAGCAAAAATGCCACTAGTCTGATA
Source organism: Pedionomus torquatus (assembly GCA_013398155.1). Taxonomy (NCBI): domain Eukaryota; kingdom Metazoa; phylum Chordata; class Aves; order Charadriiformes; family Pedionomidae; genus Pedionomus; species Pedionomus torquatus. The sequence continues at coordinate 537,558 of VZRU01017263.1, forward strand.
CAAAACCGAACCACAGAACGAAGCAAAAATAAAATTGATGTAAGTGAGGGAAGGTGCTGACCACATATACATTTGGAGATTCAAAAAAGGAACCGGTTCTCCAGATACGTTGTCCTTATAAAACATTTAACGTTCCTACTTCAGCTCTTACTAAAACAAACCAATAAAAAAATCCCCAACTGTGCGTGTAGGCTGCCACACGCGCACTCCTCGTGCCTGCCAACTACAGAGTCACCAGGCGGAGAAGAGCACATGCACGGCGGAGCAGCTCTCAAAGAAAGGCTCAGCTAATGAGGATATCACCACCGCGAGAGGCTGGCTCCTGTGGCACCGCTTGCTTTGGCAAAGACCACCTTCTTCATCCCAGGAAAAGAGAGAGCAGAGGTACCTTGGACAAACTAAACCAAGTAATCACACACCAAACAACTTTTCCAGCACGACGGGGCTGCCTGTTTTCTGGGATGCCTGGGTCAGGCAACCGCTCCCCTCTTTAACTAAACCTCCTGCTTCAGAGCGACGCCGGACACCGAGAACGCGCTTCCTCCCGCTCCCGAAACGCACCCTGGCTCTCAGAAGCACCCACGCTTCCAAGATGCT